>CAEFZY010027676.1:0-24865 GCA_903066815.1 Brachyrhaphis roseni
ATCTATCTATCTATCTATCTATCTATCTATCTATCTATCTATCTATCTATCTATCTATCTATCTATCTATCTATCTAACAGTGAATAGGAAACAGTGATTAGTCAGCAACAGTGTTTTCACTTGCCTCTTTTTAATATAGATACTTAGAAGACATTAAACGTAGCATTCAATCTGAACTTAAATTCCACGCTCATTTACAAAATAAAGCATATATAGTAAGGAAGGCAATAATTTGGGAAGAAACAGAGAAATGTTGTTTTACCAAATTGAGATCTCTGAAAATGTACTGCTTTCTGTGATCACAAAGGCGACCTGACCCTAACTGAGTAATTGTAGGTGTCTAAACATAGCCATGACTTTATCAGAAGGGTGCCAGAGCAGAAAATACTCCTGTGGGTTTCTGTGGAAGGTGCTAACAGATGCCCGACATTGTTTACTCTGCTGAAATGAAAGCCAATGTGTGATAGGTGCTATCACTTTGTTTATCTGTTGGCAAGTGTGAATTTAATAAGACCTGGTGAAGTGCTGGGGAATAAGCAAAGAAATATACTGGAATCTGGTGAGGATTTAAATCCCTTTCCTAAAAAAAATAAAATAAAATAAAACATTTAACATGTCTTCTGCTGACATCATTCTAACTGTTCAAACTGTGTTTTGA
Organism: Brachyrhaphis roseni; assembly: GCA_903066815.1. Taxonomy (NCBI): domain Eukaryota; kingdom Metazoa; phylum Chordata; class Actinopteri; order Cyprinodontiformes; family Poeciliidae; genus Brachyrhaphis; species Brachyrhaphis roseni. Next base: position 660 of record CAEFZY010027676.1, read on the forward strand.
GACATTATAATGTCACAAGCATGTCATAAGCATATACAAAATGAAAAAATATGCTATGTAACAATGTAAAATTATTATTTTTCAAATGTTTTAGGTATTTGAGCAACAGCTGCTTACTTTGGTCAAAATCAGTTAAAATCAATTTCATCTGTGAGTGTGCAGCACTATACAGGAGCATGGTCAAAATCTAACACCAGCTCTTAAATTGTGCATGACTTTACACACATTTCAGTCATTATAGATTTCAGTTCGGCAGAGTGGTGTAAGTCTACAAGCTTACTAGATTACATACTGATTAAAAAAATAATAATGTTTAGTTTTTAAAGTAGGACATTTTTGAGAATTTTGCTACTGATTTCTCAAGAGAAAAGCTGTTGTACTTTTGTACAGTGTGTGATTAATTGCTGACCATTTCACAGAACATTTAATAACCCTACTGAAGATCATGACCAGCATGTAAAGAGATTTAAACCATCCATACTGCGGGCCCTCTTGTGTGTAAATGTGCATATGAGCCGATGTCATTTGGTTCAGACAGATTGATTAGGGACTAGTAAGTTGACTTTATCACCTAAGTCATGTCTTAATGGAGTTCTAACTAATGCAAAAAAAAAAAAAAACACATTTAAAGCAGGGGATCCTGGCACTCCAATTTGTTCTCCAAGGTGGGAGCATTTGAATAGTGAGACCTTACAGAAGGAAGTTGAGTTTCTAAAACAGAAATGGGTCTGCCTTGAAGGAACTGAAGGAATATCACATAAAGTGTGTGACATTGCTTACATCTGTAAATTTGGGTTTAATTCGATGCTCTGTGGCTTCATAAACTAATATGGGTCTGAAGGCTCTCATACAGAGACACATTACAAAAATGAATGTAGCAAGTATACTATTGAAATAGCAAAATATTACACAACATTTGCAGAGACTATTTGTGTGAAAAACTGTTCTTCGGGTGTCTTTGCCAATAATCTGTGATTGTGATCCTGTCACAATAACATTGGAACACTGTTTCTTCTTTTTACTGTCTATTTCAGTCATGTCACAAATTGTGTTGTGTAGACCACTGAAACTGTTAGTTTTTAGTGACTGAATCTAGATGTCACTTTTATCAACACCTGTTTGTTCATATGCTGGGACTAGTCAAACGACCCATGGTATTCATAAATCAGATATGGAAGTAGTATTTTAAACTTTTACTCCCAGATCTACACCAGTTTTTAATACATGAGTATTTTTGTGAACACAGACACATTTACGAATGAATGTACAGTAGATTGCATCAATATATATTTTTTACTTAAGAACTGAATCAGAGATCTTTCCATTTGTTACACATAAACTCTCAATTCATTTTGTATTAAATTGTTTAATAATATACTTACAGTAGATCAATTTCATTAATATCATAATAATAAAAAATATATTAATGAAATAATGCATAGCGTAGGTTTGCAGGGAGCAAACTCAGTATGAGTCACAGACAGGGCAAAGGATTCAATGCAATGTGTCAACTGAAGTAACACTTTGTATATTTTGATGAGACATGCCTCTTTCTGTGCTTCTCTGCAAACTTTGCCGTGCCTCAGCTCAGCATCTTAAAAGTAAAATGCAGCCAAGACAACTCCAGAGGGGCCACACTAAAATCAGCACCTGTCAAATCAATGAATCCCTGAGACTGACAGATTAATCCACATGTGAGCAGCTGTTCCTCAATAAAACAACACAGTGGTACTTGGTAGGCCACTGTGACCCACACCAGTCAGCTCAAGTGTCTCTATTTGCACAGGTCCAGGGACTGCCCGCTGATCTACCCTGACATGCACCTTGTTATGTAGCGGGTCTGGAGCACGGCTTGGGACTGTTTCTTTAATTCACCAAGACAAGTGCAAACACGTTAAAAGCCAAACACGTGCTGTACTATGACTAGGCACTGTGAGCCACAATCCCCCGTCTTCTCTGGTGGGTCACAGTGCTGTCATACACTGCATTGTTATCCTCCTGCCGTGGTGTCTCCTGGATTAAAGCGTAGCACTCACCCTATGTCCATCTGACTCTAAAGGTCTGCAGCCCAGCCTGAATGTCAGTGGCAAACACGTCTCTCGTGGCTGCCAAGAAAGCTCTGGACAAATGTCACAACACCAGCACTGACAGCTTCCTCTAAGTGGTTGTTAAATAAAGATGTGGTGTCATACACTTTAAATCAAGGTGCAAAAAATGAATTCATGAGAGTGCAGTAGGCAGTTTCAGTCAGATGAACTGACATATTTTCACAAGTGGATAAGTCACATGGGCAAAAAAGTACTTTCATGTTATATTTTCCTCAATTTCTGACAATTTCTCATCTTTTTCTTTGGTTCAAAATGTCCTCCCACTCAGCATCAAGCTGACTGGATCTGTAACTTTCTGAATTTTCAGTTTGAAACAGAATCTACTATGCACTGTATAGAGGCACATAGAGCACATTTTTCCTTTCATTATCATTTCATATCATTTTCTTCAATTCCAGACCACATGCTGTCTTTCATTTTTCCCGAACATCCTGCAGTTCACCACAGATCAAAATCTTTTAATTAAAAAGGACATCTTTGGCGCAGCACATTTCCCGATGACGTGCCAACCTTTTTGAGCCAGTTGCCATCTGCCATCACAGCAACGTGGCTGAGGCCTTATCCCCTGCAAGCTGTGTGAGCTGTGAGCCATCAAGAGGGAAGTAGGCAGTCAAAAAGAGAGACATGGAAAGAGGGGATGGGGGGATTCATCTGGTGGATCTGTATCAGTGGGCCCTAGGTGACAAACATGAACTATGGAAAAGGTCATTTAATCTGCCCTGAAAAATCTATGTAGGAATATTGTCAATTTAATATTTAAAGCTCAAATTTATCAAATTCTTGTGGGCACGTTGTTAAGTAGCTTTAACCAATTTTCAACCGGCAGCTGTGATGTTTTCCAAACGGAAGACATTTTGATAAAGAAAACAGACTTAAAACAATTAGATTTAATTGTTTTCAGTCTAAAATTCCCAATTAGAGGCCATAACTGCTTGTTTTTTCCTGCTAATGATCAGCTCCTCTTCAGTGTTTTGTGGTCAGAAGTTGGTAGAAAAGTTGTTTTTTTTTTGTTTGTTGGTTCTTTTCCCCTTAGGCTGCATCTAACCGAAACCTAACTTGGAATAATTTCTAAACGTCATAACAACTCTGACATCACATTCCCATGAATGAGTTTAAAATTATTCTTAAAAATAGTTCAACTGAATAGTATAACTGGTATTCTTAAAACTCTTTTCAATTATTTTATGAAGTCTTAATTTTATGACCTGTTCTTGTATGTTTTTAATTTTAAATTTAATTTGTCTTTTTTGGATGTTTAAACTATCCATACCTTTTAATTATTTTTGTTTTGCATACTGTATGTATCGCTCGAAAAAATTAATTTGATCTTATCTTATTAAACTTTGAGTTTTTCATCAGCAGTAATTATAATTATATAATTTCTCTTTGGGATTAATAAAAAAATATATTTTAAGTTATGCTACTTGCAGTGTGTGTTCCTGATGCTCTGACTGCTGACTCCAAGGAATCCTGATAAAATATCAGTAAGTTGTCAAAGAACCCTTTGAAAATCCCATTATTAGTGAAGGTTACTTCAAAGTGTTGAAGTGAAGTGACACTTGTTGCACCGGTCACTGAGGAAGAGCTGAAGAAGATATCTGTGAGTATCGTACTCTGTCTGCCTCTGCAGTCAGTGAACAGAACACAATGATGTTTTCACTGCTGCTGTGAAGCAGCTGTTCAGGAGACCAATTTTGGTTTGCAGTTGTACTGGAGGTGTTTCAAAGCATCCCAGTTATTTTCTTTGATTCATGCAGTGTGCCACTCAAAGAGATACCTGTTGCAACTTTCAAACAAAGAAAAAAATAAAGAAATATTTTCAAAAAAGCTTGGGTAAAAAGGCCATCCAAACCTAAACTGTGGGGCTTCTCACAGCTCCTGTAAAATTACCGTGAACTGCAGCGTCTACAGAAAAGGAAAACAAGTCAAATGCCTGCAGAGTCAGTAATGTTCCAATAAACTTGTTCTTGGGTTGAGCACAAATCTTTGAAAACAGTGAACAGAACAATAATGATTTTAAGCAGTGTCATTTAACAATGCTCTATTTGGAGTTAGTGAAAGATTTACACTAGATTCTTAGTCGAAACTTTGGGTATTTCATGGAGAAAGAGAAACAGCGATTTCCCTCGAGGCAGAGGAAATGTTAATGTGTTGTGTACAGGCAGCAGAAATGCAGTTCAGCTTTGTGAGAACCTCTATTGTTAAATACCTAAAGTGATATTAAGTAAAGGCACCTGCTTTGGGAAATCAGTCATGCAAAATGCCGATTATGTAAGCAAACAAAACAGGAGAGATTAAAATTAATGCCAGACAATAGCATAACCCATATGTTAATGTTTAAGTTACAGCAATTTATTTCAGACAAAATATGATAAAAAACAAGAAAAAGTTCAAGCTGGAACTGTGATCCTAGTCCAAAATATTTGTGTGGTGATCTATGAAAATGAATCAAATCCTTTCTATCTGGCTGAATTAAAGAAAAAGAAAATGTTCATGGCTGAACTGGCACATGGCTGGTTATACAACACCAGAGACTTACTGTCAGATATCTAGCAGAAAGGTAATTTCATGACTGAACTTATTGCACAGATGGCATCTTATCATGGTGCCACACTGTAATGCACTGAGTTTCTGAGAGCAACCCATTCTTTCACCAGAGTTTGTAGAAACCATCTGTATGTCTAGGTGCAGAAGTGTAAACACCTGTGGGCACAGAAATAAAGAAACAACTAAAGAAATGGTTTTGAAGGGAGAGACAATACTTTTGGAAATATTGTATATACATAATCTATAGGCAGCAGTGATTCATCATCTGCTTCAGCTTTTTCCTTAAACAAATCAAAGTAAAACAAATTAACATATTTAATTTTAAAGTTTAGTTTAAGTGGATTTCATTAAGTGGATTTCCTTAGTTTAAATTGAAGCACAAACATATTGGCAGTCTATAATCCATCTGTGAAACCAACACCACAGTTAAATGCATGTTGCTATTCTAGCCTAGAAGTAGTTTCATAAAAAGCTAAAGGAAACATCAAGGAAAATTGTGGAAACCACACTAACCCAATGATGATGTTTCTCACATGCCAACAAACGGATCTGTAAGCACAATATTCATAGGTAAAAGTGTAAAGATTAGAAATTGCCTTGAAGCTTAATTTGAAATCATCTGACAGTTTGTGCTTGAAAATGAGTGTATAATAAGATCAACATGCACCATAAGCCGTCAGGGAAAACAAATCCCTCTGTGCAAAATATCCCTCTCGCCTCCATCATCATGACTAAACATGCACAAAAGACTAGGGCAACTTCCCATGTGCATGGAGAGTGAACGATAAGTGCTCTAAATGCCTGAACTTTAAATCGTTCAAAAGGTCCAAATCCCCGCAATCTACTCTGAGCAGGTCCTAATGTGACTGGACTGTGTTTTAAGTACATCCAGGATAAAACTCTTAATGGTCATCATAAACTGTAAGCCAGAGAGATTCTCCTCTTAATCCAGGATCAAGGTTCAGGAAACTGTTCAGTGCAAGATGAGTGAAATCCCATTTTATGGAGGGATGTCTCTCCTATTTTGGCTGTAGTGTACAGAGAGCTGTCTGCTAGCAGTAATTATGTATGGCTCATCATTGTCAGTGCATCGTTCTGTTCCAGAGTAATGTGAAGAACTGAAATTATAGATGGTTAAAAGCAGCCATTTCATGGGGGGAAAAAATTTACATTTTGTCATTTTAGCTTGTTCAGTTTTAGTAAAATAGCAAATAACTCAGACTGTTAAACCTTAATGGTGACTTGTTAGGGTCATACAAACTGGGTAGTGCATTGTATTTGACACCCCACATTACATCTCTACATATGGCAGAAAGATGAAAATACCTTTTCTTAGACTGTTCTGCATTTTCCGGTCTCTTAGTTAAGGATATTGTTCTCTTTTACCTTTCGGATAAAATCAAAAGGAAATTGAAATTCTTCACATTCACTCAGCATACCATAGCCATGTCTTCTGATGTTCCATTTAGTATAACCTAATTTCAGGGAAAGAAATTACCTAAATGTATATACTCTGACAATCTTTAATGTGAAAAGCTCTCTGTATCCATTATGATTCATGCACTAAAAAGTAATTTAAGTAAAGGCAAATGACTCCACATAAAGGCGATAAGGCAAACCGCATGTTGCACTGTATCTCTCCACTACTGTCTTGATAAGCTGCACGATTAGTCTTTTCCCATGGTAGTAATGAAAACAATGACATTCAGTAAAAAAAAAAAGCTAAAGATTTACCTCCACCTCGTTTTGTAAATGCATGTTTATAATTTTATTTTTACAATAACATTGAGCTGTCTATTCTATCTTCCCCCCCTTAAACCTAGATAGTTTTTATACCCAAAACTGATAAAATAAAGCTAAAAGAACTGTGGACCTTATTAACATTAGTAGTGAAGATCTGTAAAAGCTTAAAATGAATTCATTTTAGTGTATTCCAAAACTGATTAAAAATATATATTTTAAAATAAAAATCAGCCTTTGATTTTAATGTATTCATGGCTAAGTCCACCTAGTTTATTTTTTATAAATAATGTTTTTATAAAAAGCACAATATTCACTCTAAATAGGTTCCCAGAGCATGACAACAAAATTGGCCCACAGCATATCCTTCAACCCATTTAATGGGTATTAGGAACTTGTAAACTTATTCATCCTAGCAGCTCAGAATAGGACAAAAGAGCATTGAAGATTATAAAAAATGAGAGATTATTTATGGAAGAGGTTTAGAAAAAATCTAATGGCTTTTTAATTTTTACAATAATAAGCAACTAACACAACTATAAATAGGGATGGGCATGCAAAACACAACACAGCATTATAATATAGCAATGAAAGTTAATGTTCCTACGTGTTTAAAAGTTGCTTAAATCACAGATTTCTTGGTATAAGATATGCGGTATAATGCATGAATTCTCTGTAAGGCCTGTGAACCTTTTTACTTTTTATTCCGTTGATTGTAATATTAAGAATTTAACCAAAGAGTTTTTCTCATGTGGCCTTTATTATACATCTATGGAATCCTGTGTATTCAATTCTACCACAAAGAATCGAGTCTCAACTTTAGAAATGTTTTCATGCTTATTAAACATCTGTTTATCTTCAGATCAAAAATGTTTCCACCAAATTTAAACAAATTTCTTTATCAAATTTTACATCTAATTTACCTCTTTGCACTTTTACTCTGGTTTGTAGTTTTGTCTATTATTCTCTTCTCTTTATTTTATTCCCCCTTTTGCATTGAAATAAAGAGTAGGCTTGGAGCCAAGAGGCAGTCAAAAATGTATTATATCTCTCCTGCTGATTGGAAACCGCTTTAAAACCTAATATTTGATTTTGTGGAAGTTTTTTAGAGTTTTATGAGATTTGAGTATACAATGAGAAAAGAGAGCTTATTTAAAAAACCTGTTTAATCAGCAGTTGATGGAAAGTATTATGATGTAACAAAGGTTTTTAAGTGTGGTTTCTACTTTTTAATCCATGAACAGTGCTAAGCATGTTCATACAAGATTACAGGCATGCCGACCAGGTTTAACTTGCAATCATTCAGACATCAAAAGACTAAAATGAATATATTTAGGAAATGGAAACTTACTTTAAATCTAAAACTTCTCAATTTAAAGTTTTACGTATTTACATTTCCTACAATTTAAGCATGTCCAATATGTAGTTTTGCTAAGAATACAAAACTACATATTGGACATTATGGTCACCTTCCAATGCAACTTTTGATAACAAAACAACCTTGGTTTAACTGAGGCACACAAATGTGTCTAAAGGAGCGACAAGAAATTAGCAGCAGAGCCTTCAGTCCAGTAATTTGTGAGGTGGAGACTCCATGGATTGGAGTTACTTGAGCAAGATCTTCAATTGAGTTGAGATTTAAAGAATTTGGAAGCCAGTTCAACACCTCAAACGTGCTGATGTGGCAGGTCATCTTAATAAAAGACACTGCAACCATCTGAGAAAACTGTTTCTGCCTAGACTGGTCAGCAGCTACAGAGTCTCATGTATAACAAACTACAGTAAAATGTGTGTTATATTACCTTATCGAAGAACCAAGTGCTGCCTTAGTTATTTTAATGACTAACTTGTCTTCTAGATGATTCTCAATCAACATTGGCACTGGTTCTCTCCTGTTCTTTATTAGATTCAATGTAATGTATAATTGCAACAGCAGAATACCTTACAAGACCACAAACTTAGAAAATTCTCCTACCAAGTCAGTTAGTCATCACAATATGGCCTTTTGTGAATTTTCACATATCTTTGTACTTTTAAAACATCAATTATGAAGACAAAATATCCCCTCACTTCCTAATATATTACATTGCTTATTATTGATTAACAGGTACCATGATTAAGAGATTTTCAGTGTTATCCATTTTATCTGTCAGTGGTCATTATGTTTTGCCTGATTGGTGTAAATAGTACGAGTAGCTATGAGCATACAAAATATAGCATGTCAGGAATTCTGTGCTTATTTTAAAACAATGAGTGTTTTGGAGGAAAGAAATCTCATTGGATATGCACTTTAATCTTTTTTTTTTTTTACAAAGCTTTGCTCTCTGTGGGTGATTTTGAGGTTTTGTACAGCAAATTATGTGGAAATAATTCTACATATAGAAAATAGGCCACCCACATCTGAAGATCTGAAGCATTCAAAAACATTTAATTTTTTTAATGAGATAAAAGCTGATTTTAAAGGAGTGTAACATAAAGAGCAAAGAAGAAGATGAGTGCTTTGCAGAGAGAGTGAGAGAGAAGATGGTTCAATGTATGATACTTGAGAAAAGAGAATTTGAATACCTCCCTCGTTTATTTGCAAGTGTCCATTGTATTTAGTCTTAACATCTAAAGCAGCTGAAAACATCTTCCTGGCAGTTATTGGGATCATATTTTAACTATATGCACTGTAGCTCAAAGCATAAATCAACCTGTGCCTCAGTTTATGGTTTCTTTTAACATGATGTTTTCTTAGCTGGTATTTATTCTACTCAAAGAAAAAAACAATTAAAGTATTTGTGTTGGAAACACTGGCCTTCTCTAAAAGAGTATGCATCACTCTTCTTCACTTAATTGTCATGTGTCGCACAACAGTCTTCACTGAGATTTTACTGAATACTAATAGCTAAAGTCACAATAAATAAAGAAACCTTTATTTAGACATTTCAGTGCAACTCATCATGTAAAAAATGACCTCAGCCCTTAGAGTGCAATAAATGTTGAGTTAAAATAACTTAAGCTGAATAAACTTCAGGTCAACTGAAAACAATACATTAGAGAATAGCAGAAGATTTTAAGCAGAAAAAAACACTCACAAACAAAAACAGTAGCTAGGAGATGTAAATTTTTTCTCACCTTGGCGACCCTGTTGGCAACCTCACGACCCACTGTTAGCCCTTGGACAAATGTCCGTGCAGCAATGAATGCTCTGGTGACCTGAGCCTTCAGCTTCCTGGGCACGTCTCCAAAGGGCTTTAGCTGGTCTGTGTATTTGGTGACACACTCCAGGTAGTCGTCTGTGAAGTGATACTGGGAGTTAAGCAACTGGAACATGCGTTCCAGCAGCCTGGACCAGAAGTCATTCAACATCTCCTCCAAGTTGACGTTGCCCCCCGTGTAATAGCGCTTTAGTTCAGTGAATAGGTCCTGGAACACCTCAGAGTTCTGCATATACAGCTTCCCGTATGTCTTTGTAAACATACTGTTGAGAGATTTTTCAGAGTTGTCCAACAGCTCCAAGAAAAACTCTAGATGGATAAAGGGTTTGGGAAAAGGGGGTAGAGACGAAAAAGGCATTCAGCTCATTAATCAGATATTTACATCACCTGTTTAACTTAAAAATAGGTGCATGAGTAGAATCCACTAAAGCTACTTTCCTGGCATCTACAGAAGCAATATAAAGCAACCAAATATAGGTACTTGATTATGTGAAAGTCAGTGCAGAGCATTAATAATTTAATAGCAGAAATAATGGGCCACAAGAACCATGAATGATTAATGTAAAGGTTCTGATTGCACACTGTAACTAAATATTCATAAGTTTTGGATGCGGACACCAGTATACATTATCATCCCGAGTGCCCACCATTGTTCCCAGATGCAATAATTTTGCTTTAAAACAGAGACTTTTAGCCAAGAATTTAGAACTGAAAAATGCTGAATTGGGGTTTTATTTTCTTAGAATCACTTGAGGACATTTTTTTAAGAAAGAAGTCCATCTGCTTTCTTTTAATTATTATGTTTGCCAGAGATTTGAGCTTGTTGAAAACACACATAAACTTGATTTTTCAACATATAATAAAAAAAGAATAAATATTGAGTTGGTTCAGTGTTTGAAATTTGGAGGCCCAGCAATCATTTTGAACTCACTGCAAGTGTTGCTAAAACTGTCCATTAATCATTTTTGCAGTGTGGCAGGGCACATTTTTGCTCCTAGAAGAGGCCACTACAATCATGGACAACTATTCTCACAAGGGGATCAAGCAAGTATGCAATACGGTTTATTGTACAGTCAAGAAAGTCTGAATAGACATACTGTAAATATGAAAAAAAAAAATGTATAGAGATACATTTTTCTATTTGTTGGTAAAGCAGGTTGGTGAGATTTATTTTAACCTCTTTCGTCAAACTAATTGTCTTTTTTTGACTGGCATTTTTAAACTAGTTTAAATTCACTTCAATTTGTTTCAAATTAATCTTGTACGAGAATGTCTTCCGTCTTTGTCACTCTTTATTTAACCTAAACTATGAGACTGACATAATCAAATCGGGCAAGAGATAAATTAGCTCTCTCAACAAAAGACAAAAATTCAGCACAACCAACAAAGGTAAACTGAGAACCAAGACTTTATGATTATATAATTTAACATGCACATTCAGTAGTTTCATCAGTTGTCTTAATGTACAATCAACAAGACATTTTTTTTAACAAACTTCAAGTAAATTTATGCATGGACACTTCTATTTCTTCAAACAATGTGTCTCAGCTGTTTATCGTGTGGAGGGAGTTCTAGTAAATGTGACATGTGAATAAGGAAATCAAGACCTAAGTTTTCCCTGCAGTACATAGTGGAAAGAATCACATTTGCCCTGGCAACGTGATTTTTCTCCATACTACATCTCAGCCATATTTTTTTATATAAACCTGGCCATCACCATGGTGCTACAGAAAATGTGATTCATCAGGCCATGTCACCTTGTTGTTTTCCTGTTTATATCTAATACTAATCTAGTTGTGGGTGCTTTAAACAAAGGAACAAAAAAATAGATCAGTGTGGGCATCTTGTGTGTCCTAATGTTACACCATCTGAACACAATGTGTTTTAAAAGCTTTCTACCACAGTCAGTATCAGCAGAAGCCTGCATAGCTCTTCTGCTGAACTGCACAGCCTAGCATCATTACCTGCATCCTAAAAAATTAAGTAATTCTTCTTCAAACTATAAACTTAGTTTTTAAAAAGCAAATTGGAATCATTTATCTTCAATGACTTCAGGCATGCATGCTAAAATGCTCAAGAGTGATAATACTATTTAAACACTTTCAACAAAATTATACCATTTTCTTTGTCACATCTGCTTACGTTGCTTTCTTCCATGTGAGCTCTTGCTCTCCTGAGTATTAAATCAGCCAACAAAGAAAAGAAGAAGGGAAAAACGAGAGAATTAACAGGGGAGTCTCACTGAAGCCTGTCTAATAGGATCCCATGTTCCTAAGCAAAAAGGCGTAAATGTTGGGAAGATCATAACACATTTCTCCAAGCACAAATGTCAAACATTCCCCCACCCATCCTTGTAAACAAACACGCTGCAAATGTTTCACGTGTCAGGCTTGCTAATAAACCATCAGAGGAGCTCTTCTCCTAGCTGCCTGGCTGACATTTCTGTGCTCTGTAAATAATAGCAGTCCTGACCTGAAATGTTGGTCATGTCTGATTGAGTAAACATGTTTCCCAGCATGATTAAATCATACAAAAAAATCCTCTTCAAGTATAACTTGTTTTTTTGTGAAATAATGTTGCATGTCATTAACTGTTATATTTAATTAGGACACTTATAATACACTTTAAATTAAGGTCAAATCAATTAAATTAACAGGCAAACAACAATTTCTTTAGTTATTTTCATTTTTAATAACAGCAAATGTCACTAGCATATGTAATTAGCAATCACATCCAAATTCTTCCCAAACAAAATCTAATTCCTTATAAAAGCTTCATGTTACAGAACAAAAAAAGAAAAAAAAAGCATTGAAGAGCTTCATATTAAAATTGTTTCATGCATTTAAATTGCTATGGATCTAACTGTGTCTCTATGAAAGCGAACTAAATGTTGAAGCACGAGTGTCTGAGGAGGAGCATGTTTAAACGACCCACCGGCCACACCAAGAAGGCTAATCCAAACACTTTATGAAAGCTGTGTTTACTTGAAATACTTGAAATATTTTAGATGTTTAACTACTCTTGTCATGTTTTACAAAGTCCTAAACCTCAAGCGTGAATGTTGGAAAAAAAAAAGTTCTAAGCTAAATTGACCAAAGGATTCCATTCACAACACTTTTAAGAAGATTATACTAAAATTATCATCTAAACATCACTTTTGATAACATTTTTGTCACCTTTTCTCTTTTCTTTCGGCTGAATTGGCACAGCAGATCCCACACCTACAAGAGCAATGGGACTATTCCCCAGTCATTCATTCTACTTTCTTTGCAGCTGAATGACCTGCCATTACACCAACATTGGTTTAAATATTAACAGCCCGCAGGGCCTTTTTTCATTCCATTTTTTCAATTAGATCTGAATCAAGGACATGTAACCCCCTGTGTATTAGGAACGTAAAATTCTATCCTTGTTACCATTTAAACAGCTCTAAAGATAGGAAGGGAACATGGCATCACTAAAGCTCATTGGCTTTGTAGGCTGCACGTGTAATGTGTTACACTGTAAAGTGTAATAGACTTATTTGCCACTTTACAGACAATGCAGAATTGTAGAAAGCAATAAAAGTTGCCCTTTGGTTATTCAATTTGTATGCGTACTGTACTTCTGCCAAGTCAATTTCTGTTTATTGACTGCTTTAACAGACAGCCCACTCCCAAGATTTTAATGCAAAATCTGCAAAGACAATATAGCGTCCAAAAGGTGTCTTCTAAAATTATAAATCAGAACCAGCAATTGTCAAACCACATTTTAAATTATTATAAACACTGCACTAAAATGGCACTCTCATTCGCATAAATGCTTGCTTTTTTTTGTTTTGTTTCATTATTTATTTTTTTTCATTATTATTTCTGGTCATGTTTGCCGTCAAGGCTTGTTACCTGGAAAACACACAATCCTGAAAGTTTCAAATGGAGGCAGAAGCTTTCCAACTCATGCAATGATTTGCTTTCCACAAGCCAAAGTACATATTTTGCGAGGGAATTATCATTCAGAAGTATTGACCTTGGATAACATTCAGCTGCTCAGCCTTCTGGGTGTTAATAATTGGAAACATGTCAATAGAGGGCTTTATTCTCACTGACAATACATTAGAAAATAATTCCCCCCCTAAATCTCCTGAGTAAAGAAGGTTGTATAAAGCAAAGGCTGAAATACATGGTGGTTTAACAATATAATATTATCAAAAAACTGAGGGTATGCAGATAAGAGGCTTTTCTTTTTGGAACTTCGGTTCTGTGAAATAAATATAGGGGAGAGTGGGAAAAGATTAACCATTTTTCATATTTAGGATCTCTACATTAAGGCAACCTTTGCTTGGTCACTACTTATATATCTGCACATATTTCAGGATGTTGTGCAAGAAAATATACTAATATTGCAATGAAAGTTCTACATTATGCATCTAATAAAAAGTTGTTCCTCATAAAAATATTACTGTAAGTCCCATTAAAAATGCTAAATGTTCTGAAATTATTTAAATAATGAAATCCAGAATATTTTATTGAGTGTAGACTTTGAACTGCACTTATGTAAATTGCTTTAACATAAAAAAAATTTAATTTCTAAATAAAGTTGAAGGTCAGTAAAAGTGCAAATAATATTTTTTTTTCCACATTTTTGCTATGTATGGATGCTTGATATGTTCTTCAAAGAAAGTTTTATTTTTCTTTTTAGCTGCCACATAAATGTTGCTGTTAATATTCTTCTAATCATCTTGAATCATTTTGATACATAAGCTCCTTACTTTTCTAATAAAAGAATCCATAAAAGGTGTGGTAAAATGACTCTGTGTAAGTGGCAATCATAATTGAGACTGGACCTCATAATTTTCCTGTTGCATGTAAAATATACGCAGTGTATTCATACCCTTGAAGTAATTCTGAGCGTGAAGAATCCATTTTCTCTGGGAACCGTGCAAAGTGCTCCTTTGATATCTGTCCTAATTACTGTAAATAATTATTATGATTAATAAAGGTGACCCTTTTGTTGCACTGATAATAACACTTTATCCACAAAAGAAAACACACCCTCACCCATTAATTTTACTTCACCCTCTTTACAAAGGCAGTCACTCATTTCTTCTTGCCTAAAGCAATGGAAACTCTCATTGCAAGTATGGGTAATTAAGAGCAATTTTCAATTAATGGTCCAAGAGTCTCAAATGGCTAGCGGGTAGTTATTGTACAAAGCAAATATTATTAAATTTTGTAAGTTACGCACTGGTAATTTTATCTCTTTTTAAAAGTAAAATAGATTTTTAGCTGTTAATACAAAAACTAAAATACATTGTTTCTCTGAATGAAAGAAATAATTTCATTCAGAAATGAATGAAATTATTCATTCATTTCTGAATGATTCAATCTGAATGATTGAATGAAAATGGTTCATTCAATCATTATTTTTAAAAAAAAGGGTTTAGTTTTGTATTCAGCTGAAATATTTTAATGAGCAATTTTACAGAGTTGAACAAGAGAGGGCGGTGGACAAATATGATTTCAAACTGATGTCTTTTTCTAATAGGGATTTTCACAATCAAAAAATGAAAAGTTTGTGTTAGTGTTAGTATCAATGTTCTTCTAGCTTAAATTGTGTGTAGACTACCTAGCAACAGTATATCTGTTTAATGTTTTCTTTGAACTACTTGCCGCTCCTCGCTCTGTTCATTATGCCGCTTGCCTCACCAAAAAGACAACACTTTGTTAGTATAGACTGCAAAAGACCTGTACAAACCGAAGATGAATGAACCAACAACAAATGACGTAGTAAGTCAAACGTATGCCATTTAAAAACTACAAGTGATTCTTTGCCAAACCCACCGGCTGATAAGCTGTTTTCACTTCAGCACTCGTGAATACATTGAAAACACAACCAAACAATAAGCAGAGAACGCGTATCGTCGTTCAGGGAGATTCGCTTTCTATATAATTCACTAGACTCACTAAGCTGTCATTAGCTTTATTTGGTTCATAATTTTTTTCCCAACAAACAAACCTAAATTTTACTGATCATTTCAATTAGGTCAATTATTTGTAAAATTTATTTTAAAAAAGTATTATTTAACTACTTACAGTAAAACGCTTCAGTAACTATTGTCATAGACACCAGTTTTATGAAAACTGTACATTGATTTTACAAACACACTGATAGCACAAAACACACTTTGATTTTAAAAGTGGACTAATATATTGTGATGTATTAATATTAAATCACACCAGTGCTTCCAGGCTGTTGCTTACATTTCACATGGAGACAGAATGCTTTGCAACCCAGCTCTTGGGTCATTTGTAAAAATACTTTGACATGTGCTTTTCTGTTTCTTTTTCATTTTTAATATCTGGCACTGACGCCTTCCTTTCAAATCAAATATAAACATTCAACATGAGCAATATGTGTATTACAATCAAATATTTCAGTTTCAGTTCTCCTGTGGTCAGGTTGAAATGTTATCTTTGAATTTGTCTGTATCTGCTCCACCTCAGTACTGTCGGTCTCAATGCTGTTCCTCTGCTTTCTTCAATTTATTATGAAATGTCCCTTTCAATATTTATTACGTTTCAAGATAAAGCTACAACAAATAATTCTTATAGATGTAATGGTAATAATTAGGCATCGGACAGTTCAATGCCTGTCCATGGTTTTTAAAAAAGGTTAGTTTCAAAACCTCTTCAGTCTTTTATCAGACTGTCTTATGAAAGATCATTTTCACAAGATGCAGGAAAAGTGTCAGAGTGACTGGTACTTTCACTGACTGGATGGTTAGAGTAATGCAGAGTGGTCTCTTCCCCACCTCTTGCCGTGCATCAGCAGTCATATGGTTGAAAGGAATAATTTGGGCTAACCTGTACTGGTAATGCTCTATTTGACTGAGATCTTTAAATTCAATTTATATTCTGTACAAAATCTTAACTTGAAAACTGCTATTTTATAATTGAAGATTTTTACTTTATTCTGTGTTTAGGTCAAAATAAATAAATGTCATAGATCACATATTATAGTTTCAGTATAATACACAACAGTAGTATGAATTTTCATTTAAAATTTTTATGTTTTAAATGAAAGTGATTCAATCCTATTATACACTTTACTCTAATTGTTGCTTGAATACATATAAAGGGAGGTATAGTTTCTCCAAGCTGTTCTACTGCTTGGAGAACAGCTTCAAGCAGTTCTCCAAGCAATAGAGAGTGTGCACACTGAGCTTCAATATTTCCTTCTGCTATTGGGAAAACCACTAAATTCACCAAAAACCATCAATACAAATAAACATTAAGATTTTCTTTTTTCATTTTTTTCAGTAGACCATGGTTCTGTATTGCATAACAGTTTGCTATGTGATGCAGTCTTGTTAACATCCAGAACTTTGATGCAAACAGAGGAATTAAAACAGAATGACACTTCTTATTACTAGATATAAAAGTTAGCTCTGGCACTAACACATTTCTGAAATCAAAGACATACAAACTTTTATCAGTTCAACAAGTCCATGGAGAACAATTAAATATTTTGTTTATGCCATTGTAGAACAAGCAAGTAAGATATAGCAGGTGATAAAACAAATAGTTCTTATTTATTTAGTTGTTTTTCTGCATTAACCAATATCAGCATCAGTAGCATAAGAAAAACCTTGGTCACAATAAGTTCAATGTACTATTTGAACTCCTCCAAAACGTTAACATGTAGATAAATAACAAGAGTAGTTTGTGTTATGCTTGCTATTTGAACATTCTGAGCAGTTTACTTGCCTGATTTGTTTAAAATTCAGAAACATCTGTTTTCATTTGTATCCCTGTTGCTGTTGATGATTCACAATCATCAATTAAGGAGAGACGCGACAGCAGGGACCTAATTATGACATGAATTAACATATCCTAATGAGGCAGGATGCGGAAGAAGGTATTAGTCAGTGGATCCCACCCGTATCTATAATTAAAAGGACCACCCGGTAGTGATGAAAGAAACAAACAAAAAAAAGTAAAAGCAGGTGCCAGAATTCAAACAGTCTGGGAAAAATATCTTACAAGAGATCACAAAGGTGGCAAACTATTAAAATAGTCAAGGACATAAGCAAAATGTTTTTAATAAAAACAGCAAAGCATAGGTGAGGCAGAGGGTTTAAATGTAAATAATTTTGGTCATAGAGGATGATTATAAAATCTGGGAAAAAAAATATCACTTTGAATGTGATACAACTATTTAATTTCAATATTATTGCTTTCTCAGATGTCTGTGAAGGACAGTCACCTTATCTGTTGTAGCTCTCCTTTGTTATTCATACAGTATTCTGAAAACCTTAGCATTTGTTTTATCTTTCAATATCACGCAATTCCCACAAAGATCCAAAAAGGACAAAGAAGTAAGTTCATGAAAATGTCTTTTGGGAGTTTAGACTGATTGAACATGGAGTACTAGATTCGTTGAAACAGAGAAAAACACACTGTGACATGGCCAGCTCTGTGTTCACTGTGATATCGTTCACCTTTTTACTGACCTATGCAGACACTTAGGTTTTTATCACAATGTAGGGCAGCACAGACTCCCGCTCATTCCCTGAACCAGTTTTCTGTTTAAAACACTTGTACTGACAGGAGCCTTGAGTTGTTTATACTGAATATTTTGTGTTGTAGTGAAGTTCTGTTTCACAGTAAACAGTGTGTAACTTTGTGAGCTTGTGATCTCTTCATCTTCTGACCATGTTTTCACTTTTTCTGTTGCTGAAAGTGTTGAAAAGCATCTTAGTGGCGTGTAACTCTGACATGTACCACCTCCCCGAACATTACAGTAGAGCCTGCACATGTCCTGCAGTGAATCTTTTTCTGTAGTCCTTTTGCAAAAATGCTTTAGAGTTAGTGTGGATGCGGTATTAAATGTGTTAAAATCTGCATCTTTTGCAGAATTTTCTTTTGTGTTTTGTACCAGAAAAGAAAGGGGATAGATATTGATTAAAGTGAATGGCAGGTTTTGCATTATTTTTCATTTATCATAATCAAATCCACTTTATTCCATAAATGAGAGCACCTAAAGCCTTGATCCCAGAGTAATATTGCTCCACATTGATGACAATGCATTTTCACAGACATTGTGTGCTGGGAGACAGAGCACAGAGCCAGAAACCAGGTGACAAACTCCCTTCCTACCACATGCATGATGCATATCACACTATGGCTGACAGCATCAATAAACGGGGCTCATAATTAAAGCCCGCTGCTGTTGAATATAGAAGAGAGGGAGGCCAGCCTCTCGAAGAACATCAATCACACTGTGACAGCTCATTTAAAAATATCTTCAAAATTAAACTTGCAGCAGCCCCTGCCTCTAAAAAAGAAAAAACAAAAACTAAAAGAAAAACTATTGTTTTCTGACGGCTAAGTGAATCTACCCTGAAATCTATGCGCAAAAGGTTGAGGGTAGGATTTCTTTTATGCTGAGAGCTGACAGACAAAAAAAAAGAGACGCAGGGTGTTCTCCTGCCTCAAAGAAATGACTCTACTGTAGCTGTTCACGGCAATGTCTGATAGCAGCCGAGACCACGGGTCGCATATTTGCTTAGGATAAAAGACATTTTGACAAAAAAAAAAAAAGCACAATAAGCTTGTCAAAGCAAAACCTGTTCTCTGTTCAGCATTTTCAGCGTTCAAAGGACCAAATTAATATCCTAATTCACCATCAGGTTCTGTACTTTTAAGAGAATATATTTAAGCCAGTTGCTTTTATACATATTTGTATGCTGACTTGAAGTGTACGGCAGATTAGGACATAAGAAAGTTTTCAGACACAAATAACCTTAAATTTAAGAATCAGCATTTCAATTTACTGAGGTTCTATCACAGCGAAGCCACATAGATGCGATAATTTCTATGTAACTGTCCTCATTAAAATCTCAATGTATAATTCCTCTGAATGTAAAAACTATATATGTAAGAAGAAAAAACATTTACCTACTGCAGATGAAAAATCATTGGAATATACCAGTAGGGACCTGTTTGGCTTTGCTTTGTTATGTGCCTTTTTGATAAATGCAGCGGAGCCACGTGGACAAAATAACAGCTACTGAATGTTAAAGAGGCTCCCCGAAGGCACGTAATGATTGCCAATTTCAACAATTTGACCAAGTCTGGTGCTGTGTTTTGCATCCATGCAGATCTCTTTCTACCTGGACTACGTAACAAAGTATTTGCACAGCAAAATGTTAAGCAGAAAACCTATTCCTATAGCAAAATTATTGTTTTGTCGTATCCCAATGAACTGTTGCAGAAGAGTCGACTCTTGTCAGTCACTGATATCTCAGTGTGGTAAACAAACGTAATAATGTGATGCAGCAGTGGTTTAGATTATCATTCATTTGGCTTTTTAAACTAAGTTAATTCATTAGACATTTTAAACCGACAGAATATAACATTGTATGCATGAGGTTTTTTTAAAGCAAATTGTATCATCCTCATGACACAAATACACAGCATGCGTTTTTCAGATAATGTGCAGCCCTATTTTGTATTAGGTAGTGCTGTCAAACTCAACCTTGTGTGCTTAATTTTAATAATTTTGTAATTATAAGCTTCAACATATTCATCAATCTAAAAAAAAGCAACAAATTGACCAAATATTTCAATTCTGATTCTAAAGATAAGTTCATTAGCTGTAACTGCAGCGCAATGATTTTCTGTTTAAGGTTACTGTACCCTTTCCTTTTACTGCAGTTTAGAAAAAGTGTGGGAGTTAGCAATCTTGACCTGAAGCAAAAAGGTTTACTGCTCCATGCTGCTTGACAGGCACTTTAGATTAAATATTTTCTACAACATTTATGACTTTTACTTTGGACACTTTGGCTTTCTTCCAGAGCTCAACAACATGTGTTCTGGGTTAATTAGGGAAGTTATTCTGACCTTAGCAGTGGATGTGCATGGTTATTTGTCTCTGTTAGGTCTTTGTTGTCCTGGTGATAGACTGGGAACATGTCCAAGGTTTACCCTGGCTTCACCATAGGACAACCTGGACAGGTTCCCAGTGCCATCACACCCGACCAGGATGAAGTGTGTATAGAAATTAAATGAGCGAATCGTTTCATTTTACAGTCTAAGATTGACATGATACTTAACCCTACTACAGTAATTGACAGGAACACAGAAAAACAGACAGAGTAAATAATGTTAGAAAAACACTTCTGTTTCAGAACCCTATGTCCTCTCCATGTTTCATAAAAAAGAAAAAAAAAATCAGCCAGGTATCTATTTTAAATTTTTAAAGAAGAACAGGCCAAAAAAAATATCACACTGATCATACTCCTAGCCCTGAAATGGAAAGAAAGTGAGGAAGAAGACACAAAAGGAACAACTGAATCATTTAAATGTAAGAGATGTGTGGGATCGCCTCCAGTTGAGATAAAACAGGGAAATGACAGGTGGAAATTTGTGGAATGCTGGTGTGACAAGACGTAGTTGCGCTTTAAATAAATAATGAGAATAAATTATAAGAGAGAACCAATGCCAAAAGGCATGGCTTCGGCGTAGGAAAAAAGACAAAGGAAAAAAGGAGAACGTCTTTCAGACTGATCTTCCTATGACTTGTTCACATTAAAACGTGGAAAAACTCTACATCAACACAAAACTACTAAATTATTTCACCCAGCACACATGTGTAAAATTACCTTTTACACTACAATCTGTAAATGTGTCTTTTCTGGCACTGTACTAATGAACAGTTAAATCCTAGCTCAAGTCCCAGCACAGTCACTCTCTGACACAGTAAGTCGAAAAGAGAATCACTAAGAGCCAGCAAGAATGGTTAACCAGGATGCACAGGAAATCCAAAACAGGATGTTAAAAAAGAAAAGCACTGAAGGCTTGCCTGTGGTCTGTTCGTCTGAATAGACCCTTTGTCTGTGCCTATGTGGACAGTTCTTTTAAAGAGCAAGGCAATCTCCTGCAAACATTACTCCTTCCACAAATCTGTGACCAATATGAACAAAAGCAGAGGATGCTACTTGGACCTTTCATAGTGAAGTACAAAATGCAGATCGATGGACGGGAAGGCCAGCTGAAATGGGCTTCTATCTAGACTAGGATTCAGAAGACTAACAAATATTACTGTTTTTCTACTCTTTTATTCCTACACAAAATAAAAATCTTGTTAAATTGCTTTCACCCTTGGCAGTAAATTCAGGTCGCCAAATACTTAGAGATTGTAACTCAGACAAGGACATTTGTATATAATAATATGTACAATAATATGAGAAACACAAAGCACTAAAATATTTCAGACTGAAAAGAAAACCAAGACAATACAAGACAGGCTTTTTAAAAATGTTATCATTTGAGGGGAAACAAAAAAAAACAAACAAACAAAAAAAAACTATCCAAACCAAACTGACCAGATTGTTTTGTTCAGTTCTGATTACTGCCAGAACCACATCATTAACAAACCACTAACATAGAACCTGTCTGACAACTTGAAGCAGGCAAAATAATCTCAAAAGTAACACCATGTCCTCATTTAAAGCCATTTAGGAGAACATGAAAAAGATATCATTATTTGGAAAGAGTTTCAAAAACCCATTTCTAAGGAACCTCAGTGAGACCATTTGCTCACAAATGGAATAAGCATGCAACAGCGGAAAACCTTCCCGGAACAGGCATTATTCCAAGAAAGTGGAGAAACCAGAACATAATCTGAAGCCCTTCATTTGCCAATTAAGATCAGTGCTCATGATTCAAGGATAAGAAAGAGACTCTAAACTGATATGTATGATTGTGTCGTTCTGTTGGCAATTTGAAGGACTGGCGATATAATCTGAATATACTCCAACTATTAATCATATTGATGCTGCACTTATTAGAAAGAAATAGGAAGTTTTCCAACTCAAATCCACAACCAAGTTAGCCAGCAAAAATATGGGAACAATAGACCCGTTTGGATTATGCTTTCCTCCTCAATCTAAATATGTTGGCTTTGACTCACAGTCAGCTAAATTAATACAAACACATTATGACTATCATACATTACTTATTTATGATTTTACAGCTAAACACATTTCTAGCAAGCAGTAGTTTAAAAAAAACAACAAAAAAAAAACTATTACAATATAAATTTTGTGATGCCAGACTAATGAGTTTAAGTGGATCGTTGAGTATTTAGAATAAAAGCATGTTTTAATAAAGTGGAAATTTTAAAATAAAACTATTTAGTTTGGAGACAAAAATCTTAACTGCAAATGAAAAGTGAGTTAAATGTAATTAGCTTGATATACAACATTAAAAAAAAAAAATGTTTCTGTGGGGGAGAAAAAACATTAACAATTATGTCTTATTTATATGGGGTCACAGCAGGTTACAAGTACAGTTACAGGAGAACAAAAAATAAGTGTTCAGAGGGAAACTTTAGGACTAAATCTGCCTCAAAATCACATAAAGTAACTGTGAGAACTTTGAGGAGTTCTCGTCATTATCTGAAAGCAGTAAAATAATTGCTCTTGAGGAAATTAATTACCTTTGTGCACTGTTGCACTCTGTATGGAAAGTGATTTAGTTAATGAAAGCTCAAGTGCCATCGTCTTCCATCGTTCATCATTTTCCAGTCTAATAAAGTCAGAAAAATTTATGAGTAACATCAACTGCTCAGAGCACACACCTTGATTGAGCACAGGGATGAGCAGAAGCTTTGTTGGGATGAAAATGGACCATGTGGAAGACAAAAAAAAAGGAAAATACCCTTGCAGTTACCCCTGCTTAAGAAGCACTATGTATCTAAATTATATAATTATGCCAGTATTGCATATGCTTTGGGGTAAGTGTGGAAAATGTCACAGTAAAAATTAATAATATTACAAGAACTTCCAGTGACAGCTAATTGTTTCACAAGGCAAAGAATTAGATAAGATTGCAAAGCCTGAGACAAAACACATCATCATGAGCAGCTGCCAAAGCAGTTTAGATAGCTCTTTTCTTTATCTCGAAAGCTAAAGTTGAATCCCAGGACTGAATGTTAATAAGCCTTTAAAGATCATGAGAAAAGTTCATATCAATTTCAACAAATAATAGCATGTTTACTTATGAGCTGTGGCTACTTTAAATTGCTCCACATATAAGTTGCGATGAATTAGAAGCAGGCACATTGGGGTTGGGCAATATTAATTTAAAATAAAAAAAATCTCGGAACATACTGTACAATGTTATGTCGAGTTATTAGCACTGTTAGTAGCACTGATCTGATACTTATGTATAAGCCCAAGCTCGAAATGAAAACCTATAAATATCCCTTGTGTGTCCTCCATCGCTGTGATTATTTCATTACTTCTTCCTTTGGATCTCGAATAAAAAAAGTTGGAATCTCGAGAAAATAAGTCAGATTTTTTTTTTCTTTTTCTTTTTTCCTTTTCTCCATGTTCCCTTGGGGGCTCCATAAAAAAGTGATCTAAACAACAACAATAATAACAATATTGTTTTTTATATAGCGCTTTTTTGCAGTCATTTTGACCACCCAAAGCGCTTTACACACATTTATACACTGATACGCAGATCGGTAGGCAATTTGGGGTTAAGCGCCTTGCCCAGAGGCACATTGACATGTGACAGGAGGAAGCTGGAATCGAACCTACAACCTTCCGATTGCAAGACGA
>CAEFZY010027686.1:0-66120 GCA_903066815.1 Brachyrhaphis roseni
GGGTCACCCTGGACAGGTCGCCAGTCTGTCGCAGGGCAACATAGAGACAAACAGGACAAACAACCATGCACACACACTCACACCTAGGGACAATTTAGAAAGACCAATTAACCTGACAGTCATGTCTTTGGACTGTGGGAGGAAGCCGGAGTACCCGGAGAGAACCCACGCATGCACAGGGAGAACATGCAAACTCCATGCAGAAAGACCCCGGGCCGGGAATCGAACCCAGAACCTTCTTGCTGCCAGGCAACAGTTCTACCAACTGCGCCACTGTGCAGCCATGACAAGAACATAAAGTATAAATAATTCTGGAAAGTTGAAACTTTAGCTGCCCAGTTTATTGAGTTGCAACATCAGTGTGTAGAGTACTGCAACCGCAAGATGCGGCTTGGTCGCAATAATAGTGACATCCTGCTGCGTTCATGGGAGAGTGTGTTCAGGAATTTATAGCTCTGCATATTGAGGATACATTTGAGTCAATGTTAATCTAGCTGAGTGGCTAATGTTCACAGAGAATGGTGAGAACATTGTGTCATCACCATAAAAAACAGAAGAAGAAGAGAGTTAATCGTAGTCAATACAGTCCTCTCAATTTTTTTAGGAATATTTTCGCATTTAAATATTTTCCTGATATCCTGCAGCTCCAGTAGGAACGATGACTATTTAGAAAATATTGAAAGTCTGATCATCGTTCTTAGGATTGTGCATAAAAGTCAGTGAAAGATATTAAAGTGTAGCTCTGGTCACATGCGTCATTCTCTGCATGTTTTGTTTCTGTCTTTATTTGCTTCTCTAATCTCTTCCCTCCTTCCTTTCCTTCTCCTCTTTCAACCTGTGCTGATGCTTTGAGGTCTCTAGTTACATGGTTGACTTGGAGAAGCATGGAGATTGATTAAGAGGAAGTCATCCGGAAAAAAGACTCCGGAGGTTTCATCGGGGTCAGATGGGTGTAGAGAGAATAACAGAGAGAGAGAGAAAGAGAAGAGAAGGCTGCAGGGTGGTGAACTTTGGTCAAGTTTCTGTCCGATCTCAGTAAAGGTTTCAAATATACAAAATATAATTGTTCTTTTTATTGGATTGTAATCAATTGCTCTGGCTTGGCTGATGTAGTTTACTCAGATTTTGCAGCATAATTTTCTTTCATGTTTCCCAAGTAGATGATAGGGACTGATTACCGAGCCAGAACTAGATGCTGGGATTTCAAAACGGCTGAAATTTCCGACGTGACCAAAGTTTCCTCCACCTGTACAGGACGTGTAGCAAACTCTTGGTCAGCTGCCTGATAAAATGACCTCAACACTTTTACCTTGCTTACAAAAAAGGCGATTTGGGTCTTTGGAAATATTTCTATTGGCACTCTTTATTTATTTATTTTTTTTCTTTCCCAGGCTGGCAGATTTTAAAAAAGCCTCCTTTTGGGTAATTCTGGTGCATTTGCAGCAATTCTAATAATGGGCAAAATCCATGTCAAATAAATCTTCTATTCAATGTTTTACAGCTACAGTGGGCAAACTATGTTCGGTTAATTACTTTTTTTATTAGTCTAAATTAGAAATTTTCCCCCAAATTGCCGTTGGATGTCATTTGACTATTTTACTGTAAACTTTCACAGTTTTTATATTCTGAAAAAAGGCCTTATTACATGTGTATTTGAAAATGAATAAACCTGAGTGCTGAAAACGATAAATATTAAGCAATGAAATTGGAAATAAACTGTAAAAAGACTTATCTTTGTCTGCATGTTTTAAAGAATTTTCCGTTCAGGTTTAACCAGGCCACAGATGTTTTATCCGCCTCTCTGTACTGAGCTGCATCACCTTTATTTTTGTTTTGAAGTTTAGAAGTGCAGCTTGTTTTTGACTGACAGGACGCGATTTAAAAGGCGTGACAGACGGAGCAAAGCGATATTTTGGACATGTGATGTAACCAAATCAATGCTCAACAGCCTGTCAGTCGTCTGTGTCTGTGCAGAGATGAACATGATGTTATTTATGCTCGACCGGTACCACTCGCCTCCATCTGGGTGGGTGGCGGATCAATAAAACGTCATCTGGTGAAACACCCACATAGAAGCGGAAAGGTCGAGCTTCGACTAGGGTGTATATGTCAGGTCGACCCAACAATCCCATCTGGACAGCAAAATCTATTGACTGCGTGGATTTTATGCTGCTGCTTAGTTGCAGGTTACATTTGAATTTCTTTGCCCAATTAGCGGCAGGGAGAAGTTTGAAGTTGAAAAAGAAGAATGAAGGTTTTAAGGTCCTAAATGTTCTTACGCCAAAAAACAACCGTGAAGAAAGTAAAGAGTAAACGGCATATTTTAAGTCCGGGATTTGCTGTGCCTCAGCTCTTCATGATGCAAGTCGAGATATTATCAGTCGCTGGTTTGATAAACCTGGTGTTCAAAATTTATTCTCCTGTTTTTCTGAATCCCTCTGATTAAGTCTTAGAGAAGGGATTTTCTCAAAACAATGGAAGCAGCGATGTCTGATTCAAGGTCTGCGACGTTTAACACATTAATTACGATGTAAAAGCATTAAGCACATATAAACCATTTAAAAAAAACATACTAAAGTTATTGACTAGTAGTGTAACATTGTCACTTTAAGGATGTGATGGTAGAAATTCACATGTATCTCAACAAAACGTGTGATGAATACAGTTTGATGCTCATTAAAAGTTATTTTTACCGTTTTTATCAGGCTTGTAACTAAATATAGGGGGAAAAAAGTCAAATTTATGAGGTTGATGATTCTAGCTTATCTTCAGAAGGCAATTTATTGCACAAAATTTTGGAAAAAATTTTTAAAATTTTCCTTCATTTCACAATAATGTTTCACTTTGTGTTTGTCTGTCATGTAAAAGTGCAAACAAGGGGTTTGGTTATGTTGTAACCAAAAATTCACGTGGT
This sequence comes from Brachyrhaphis roseni, assembly GCA_903066815.1. Lineage (NCBI taxonomy): Eukaryota > Metazoa > Chordata > Actinopteri > Cyprinodontiformes > Poeciliidae > Brachyrhaphis > Brachyrhaphis roseni. The sequence continues at coordinate 2,915 of CAEFZY010027686.1, forward strand.
CTGGAAGCATAGCCAGTTGAAAAACCTAACTTTTTTTCTTTCCTCTCGATAAACTAAACCGTGTGTGTAAATGTTCTCATCACCTCTGCTGTGGTTTTTCTCTCAGACGGGGTTTGGTTTTGTGGTCCAGCTGTGATTCCATCAGTGCTCTTTCACTTAGATTGATTTGAAATGAAAATCACAGAGAGTTTAAAAATACCGGATTAATACTGGATTCTGACTCATTTCCCCCCAGGTGTTCTAGCTCCATTTCCCTTTAAGGTTCCTCTGTCTGGTAATGCAGTAACTACTAATTGACCGGTAATGAAGTTGTCCATGCAAAGGACATCATGTCCATTCCCTGAATATATTAGTGTTCCCACTGGTCTTCCAGTTTCTTTCCTCTAGAGGAGCAGATAATGTAATTTCTCCTTATAATATTGACTTATGTCAGGGAGTTGGTCTAATGCTTTTGTTAAAGGGAGAGTATCTGGTTTTGTATCCGACGCTGCGTGGGCATATTTCTTTTCACTTTACTGGGTCTGCTTTTATTCCTCTAGCCTCTCTGCTTTCCTCTCAGGAGAGCTGTCACAATGTTTATGTGCTCCACTTTTCCTTAAACCAGCTCAGTGAAAAATTTTAAACAAATAAAAGTCCGTCCTGTCTGACTTGATCATCCTTTGAGTTTAACGGAGTTTGCCAAACCTGAGAGAAAATTTCATTACCGAAGCTCTTCAGCAATCAGCTGCTATCGTCATTAACTTGTTAGTTTTCTTTAGCACAGAAGCTATTCTTGGTTCAGTGCTGTGTATTCTCAATCACCAGTTGCTCATAAAAGACAGGAGGCTCGGTAATGCTGCAGGTTTCTTCCTGTTAAAGGGGAGTTTTTCCTCTCCACTGTTGCTACGCACATGCTCAGTACAAGAGATTGCAGCAAACTCAACAACAATCTGCTGGGTTTCATTAGCCTGAAACTTTTTCTTTTTTTAGCTAGTTTGAATAATAAACTGAACTTCACTGCATTGTTGGATATCTAGGATCAGTTGATATGTATGTATGTCTGAATGGAGCTAAATTGGCATTTTTGTAAAGTCTGATTTATTTGTATTGTACATTTACACAACAAGGAAGGCAGTTCAAGGCGATGTACATTTTAAAATTATAATACAATAAAAAATTTTTTTAAAAAAGACATTACATCACTGTGGAAGAACAAAGAGAAGTAATGACAAAGTGTATTTAGATGACATGTTGTCATCTAAGTGCTGCTACATAAATAAACTGAATTGAATTAAAAACATGCCTGGACCTGATCTGGACATACAGCCAAAACAAATGAGCTGACTGTCCGTCTGTCCTCGTCCTCTCAGGTGAAGGTGAACATCATCGGGGACGTGATCGAGCAGGGATCCACCACCCTGCGGATCGACTCGGCCGGGTTCAGCCCGCACGCCGCCATCTACTCCATGCGCCCGGACATTCGCTGCATCATACACGTTCACACTCCCGCCACGGCGGCTGTAAGCGCACCCCACACCAGGCTGCCTCTCATCCTCATCCTTGTTGCAAGCACTCGTTTTGACGAGATGGCGTGAGGAATCATCTGTCATTTCCTCTCTTTTATTCCCATTTAGGTGTCATCGATGAAGTGCGGCCTCCTGCCAATCTCCCAGGAAGCGTTGATCTTGGGAGATGTTGCCTACTACAACTACCAGGGCAGCCTGGACGACCAGGAGGAGCGCAGGGAGCTGCAGAAAGCCCTGGGCCCGACAGCGAAGGTCGGCTTCCCCTCGGTCTTTTTATAGAATCTTTAACCAAACATTATCTGCAAGAGTTTTAAAAATATCTAAGCCAGAGGAAGTCCTATATCTGGAAGTTCAAGTTAAGAAAATAAAGATGTAATTATCAGGGCGAGGTGCGTTTTGAAATAGGAAGCAGCGGCGCATCCTGTGGGAGTTTCCTCCGTGTTCGGGTTAATATATCATTTTTGTGTTTCTGAGCTGAAGCACGCTAAACAAACAAACCTTCCCTTTTGACCTACAGTTTTTTTGTGTGTGTGTGGTTTGTGTGCAGATTTTGGTGTTGAGAAATCACGGCGTGGTCGCTCTCGGGGAAACCATCGAAGAGGCCTTTCACTACATCTACAACGCCCAGTATGCCTGCGAAATCCAGGTACTGCCCCACATCCCCGGCTCCCCTCGTCGTTCGGCCGACCGGCTGATTTCCCAGCAAATCTAATCTCCCACCAGCTGCTTTCATGTTGCTCCACTCAGACCGTTTTAAAAACAATCCGCACACTTTTAATCTCTCGCCATGTGGACAGTGTTGGCAAAACACAGTGTTATAATTGGAATATTAGGAGTTCCGGTAAGACGGGAACAGTCTAATTAGTTTTTTCCCCACATTTTGTCATTTTGAAACCACAAGCTTTACTGAGCCATTTCTGCACGTGGTCCAGATAAATGAATGTCATTGTGAGCCACAAAAGTCGCACGACCTATTGAATAAAACCAACTTGGTTTTTGATAACTGTCCATTAATTTTTTGTTGTTGCTTTTAAGAAACGCCTATTAGCTATTTTTCAGTTTTTAAATAAATAAAAATATGTATCTTTTGCCAAAAGAATATGGACATATTTTAGTTACTTATTCTTTTTTTTGCTTGTGCAAAGAATCTAAATTTGCTCTTGGGACTTTTGGTGTCATTGTGGAAATTCAGTGCAATTATTTCTTGAAACAACAACCAAAAAAAACACAAAAAAACTAAAACCTGAATTAGCGTTTTTGTGTTTAAAAATATTAGCTCTTTACTAATTTTAGTTAAAGTTATTTGTTGTATGTGATAGACCAACTCAAGGTAATGCACAATTGTAAGACAAAAGTAAAACAATGCAAGGTTGTCAGTAAAATGCATTCAGTTTTGTCGTAATGTCATAAAATGTGAACATTTTCAAAGTTTCTGAACGTTATGTAATTATAAGCCATTGTAGCGGTTTTATTTATCCTGATGAAGGATGGGAAATCCCACCTAGACGATAACTGGGCATGAATTACTAACTCAAATAAAATTTCATCTTCAAATTACGTAAGTCCAGATGGTCTTTGCTCATGTGTTTTGTGAGCGCTTGTAAACACGGTGGATTTGAGCCGACAGCTCGCCCCTCCTCCTCCCCTTCCCCTGTAATACAGCACACCAAATCTCCCAAATGACTGTCACCCTGTCAACCAAAAGAAAAACATTAATCCATCTTGCAAAGCCCGGCTTAAATTCTACAAATAAATCCCGCCGGGGCGTGTTTGCTGTGCGTCCAGCTCTGCGTGTTCTGAGCTGATTTACTCTTAGACTCCCTGGTTTGGTTAAATCACGTTCTTCCATTTTGTGCGGAAATAAGATGTGTTCCAGTTGAAGTGTTTGATCTGAAATCTTAGATGGCAACAGAACCTCAAAGCACTTTATTTTTTTATTTTTTCAGGTGAATGCTATCTCGTGTGCTGGAGGAGTGGACAACCTCATAGTGCTGGACCCAGAGAAGTACAAATCCCGCGTGTTCGCCGTGGCGACGGCGGCGGATATCAACATGGCCGGCCAGTACAAGTGGAAGGTCGGAGAGCTGGAGTTTGAGTCTCTGATGAGGATGCTGGATAATCTGGTGAGTTTATCAACTCGCTTGACGTCGGGCAGATTAAAACTCTGTGTCGTCCGTTTCGTAGTAAATGTGGTCAGAGCTTTCCCATTGAGCGGCAGCGTCTCTGCTGACTCGGTCAACAATAGTGGGATGAATTGTATACCAATCGCAGATTTCTGGACGATGACCGATCTTTTAAAAAGCCTGACCCGCCGATTCCAATTTTAGTCTATACTGATTTTTTTTCCATCTCAAAAGTTGCTAAATATAGCGAGAAAGTTGCTGGTCGGTCATCAAAGCAAACGCGGACAGTGGCCGATACCCAGACCTTTAGCAAAGTCAATCAGAACGGTTTCTCATGAATGTGTCGGCCGATCGCCGCTAGCCCAAATTTAAGGAAATTTGGTCTGATTTACCACTGCTCCCCCAAACAGAAATACATAAATAACAAAAATAAAAATATCTACACAGCATTCACCTTTGCACAAATCAAAAAACTGAAAAAACCATCAGGCCTAACACACCCACTTTTTTATTAGTATAGATAAAAGCAGCAGCTGCTGAAGATGATTAGAAAATGTTTTTTTCTTTTCTTTTTTTTTGTATCTGACATGTTTATTCAGGCAACTTTCATTTCATAATGAAAGTGCAATCAGAAGTCGCCTATTTCAGGTTGTCCACACATACTTGACATTCAGGCCTTAAAATGTCTTGTATTTATTTAAAAACATTGGTTTAGCACAGGTCTTAAATTTTGGAATATCATGACAAGAGTATTAACCTCATATTCTCATACATGTAATGTTTCTTTGTTTTTTTGGGGGGGGGTTTTCTGTCAGGCAAAGGTTTGAGTCGATATCTTCATCACATTCTGTGACTTCAGTACCAGGAGCTACCTGCTAACATACGCTAGCTAGCTAGCCTTATTGCAAATTTATCGCCAGTTGGTTTGACAGCATTCGTTTTCTCTACTGGCTCATTTCTGTTACCAACCCATGCTAGGCTAGGTGAATTTTGAGCAAAAAAAAACAACCATCTAAGTTGGCACAGTTTATCCAGCACGTCACTGTCTCTCACGCTGATATTCAGCACCACATCCGTTGCTCTCCTTTATCCCTCTGACTCCTACATTTTGTGCAAGTTGTTGCTCTTGGTTCAAGAGGCCGAGACAGCGATGAGAACCGGGGGCGACAGAAGAGTTGTTGTTCTCCCTCTTCATCCCTTCAAGCTTCCAGCTGTGAGCGTGTTGAAGCGTCTGCGCGGAAAGCAGGATGTTGCCGGAAAAAGTTCCCTGCCAGCTCAGCTGGGGCGATGAAGGCGAGTCGAAAGGTCAGCTTTGACGGCGGGGTGCAGATGAGAAGAAAAGCTGCGTGTGGAAAGTTGATGGAACAACAGTGGTGACACAACAGAGTGAGAGGAAATGGGAACGTGTAAAGGAAAAATGGTGAAATGAAGGGGGAAGAGGAGGGGTGAAGATGCAGATAGGCGTGGGAGGAAATGGCTCGGAGTTTGTCCTCTGTGTTGTCTGAAACCCTGCAGCTACTTTGCTGTTTTGTTTTTGTTTTGTTGTCCGTCTGAGGTTACTATCATGCAGCAGGAAAAGGCAACCTGTATCCGACCTGTTTTCCCTGTGGGGTTGGGTTTGTCCAGGGTGCAGGTAGATGTTCCCACCACATGCCCTCATTGCAAGCTGGTCAGAAGGTTTTAGTTCATCTACCCCTTCATCCTGTCATGGATGAAAGTTTGTGACAGACTAGCATGTAGTCGTCTTTTCTCTTTTCATAAAATCTGGACTTCACATAAACCAGCGGTGCCCAAAGTCAGTTCTCCAAGGCCAGCATCCTACATGTTTTAGTTCTCTCTCTTTTGGTAGTAACAACCCTCCTGTCATGTCAATGTTCTTCTTAGGCCTTCTAACAATCCACCATTTGATCCAGGTGCGTTAAACCAGGAAGAGAACTAAAACATGCAGGTACCGGCCCTCCAAGACCCACTTTGGGCTCCACTGACATGAAAACTTTTAGCCTTTTCTCCGAGGTGTTACCCACCCAGCAATTTCCTTTTGGAATATGTTGCCTTCTGAAATTACATTGATGGCTGATTGTGTAAATTAAAAAAAACATATATCTTAAAATAATTGCTAATATTGACTTGATGGAATGTTTATATTTACATTTAAAGTTTGTTATTGTTGTATTCCTCTTCATTTTTAGTTGAGTTCTGTTGTGGCTGAAATGGTTTGTGCGGTAAGGTATTTTATCTCCTTATTGAAGCAGTTGATTTGAATTTTGTGTTTTAATTTTATTTTGTTTGCGTCTTAAGGAGTACCATTATGTGTTGTTTTGTGATGTTTGAAAAGGATTTTTACGGTAATGTTTGGTGTGGAAGAGTCTCTGCTACAGTAGAGCCTAGAAATGGAGATCCTTAAATAAACAAATATCAAACTGCAAATATTTAACTAATGACGTGACGTCCGAATGTGACCGGTTGCGCTGTATTTTGTTTTGGGGTATCGGAGGAAAGGGAGTTTGAGGCTGTGTTTTCTTTTCAGGGCTACAGAACGGGCTACGCCTACCGACACCCCATCGTTCGGGAGAAGCCGAGGCACAAGAGCGAAGTGGAGATCCCCGCCACCGTCACGGCCTTCACGTTCGAGGAGGACGGCGAGGCCATGCGGCTGCCCTTCAAGTTCCTCCAGCAGCGGCAGCAGAGGGAGAAGACGCGCTGGCTCAACTCCCCCAACAGCTACACCAAGGTCAGCGTGGAGGCCGGAGAGGAACGCTGCAACAGCCGGACGACCACGGTGAGAACCATATGGTCCTCGGCTCGTCCGCCTCAAACAGTCCAATGCTAGATCGCCATCTGGTGGCCGATTAGTAAACAAACAACCTGATTAAGCTACAATGTCGTCTACCTTTTTGCAGTGGATGAGGGCAGATGAAACAGGAACTCCGATCAGGATTGAAGACCCAAATCAATTCGTCCCTCTAAACACAGACCCCAGTGAGGTGCAGCAGAAGAGGAACAAAGTGAGTCCAGTGGTTTATGTTGACTGCCTATTAAAGGCTAAGTAAGGACTTAAAATGACAGACATTAGGAAATAGTTTCTACAAACAAAACAAAAGTGTTTGTTTTGAGTCCAGAAGGAAAGGAAGGATTGTGTGACATTTTCACTTCTTTATTTTGAAGCAGTCGATTACAAAATACAAAACGGACACCTGACAGGTTTCAAGAAATCACAAACAGAAACAGTAAGTGGGACGTCAAAAAGACGGACGTTTATGCAACCGAAGGCTTTCGGAGATGGGCTGAGCGAAGCAGAGTTTACACGGGTGATGGAACGGCTGCAGCACACGTCAAGAACGACTCAGTACGGATGAGTAGAATGAACTAACCATGCAGAAATCACAAGGTATTTCAGTTCCTGACGACCCTAGCAAGATTTCCATGGTCTTTGGAAAATAATCCGTCTCAAGCAGTGCATCACGGGTCCTGTATTGTTCTTTCCAGCAGGTGCTTTTCCACATATTCATCTTTTGCTTTACGTCTCAGAGTTTTTGTTGCTGAAAAGTTGATCTTATTCTCAGGGTTTCTACACTTTTCCAAACCTGAGTATCCAGAGCTGTCAGTCATTTCAGGGTCATTCTAACATATAAAACCCTACAGCAGTGGTCCTCAACCCCTGGGCAGTGGCCTGGTACCGGTCCGTGGACCAATTGGTTCCGGTCTGCGCAAGAAATGATTAAATATTTCCGTTTTATGTATTATTTGAGTCTGGAGGATCTTTTATTTTGAAAATCCTTTAACCGGATTCTCTCGGTTACATCTTGCGCGCCAACATTGAGCCACAAGCAGCTGAGTCAGAAACAGATCAGATGACTTCAGAAAGTTTCTTTGCGAAGGCAAAAAGGCCCAGAGAAGAGACAGGAGAATGGATTTATCCCTGTAGGTGATTCCCACATTACAAGCTGCTCTGCATGATATGGTGACCGGATGTTAATGAGGCAATGAAGCTTCAAACTACTTCACCACATAGAGACCAAGTAGCATCCTGTGTATAAGCAACACCTCAGGAGTCATTGACTCTCATCACTCCTAGATGAACCGTCTCCTAGCATAGAAACGAGCTCAGGTCTCCATTAGTGGTTATCGTGAGTTAAAATTTTCACGAAAGTAAAATGTTCGTTTTTGTGGCTCATCTGTATCTTTTTTGAAGGGATGTGTAAACGTTACCATAGCGACCAGAGTCAGAGAGCATTAGAGCAGTGGTCGAGACCAGATGAGAGGAGTGGAGCTGGTCGGCACGATTTAAAGATTGTCGGCTGATTTTCCAAACCTCTGTGATCACAGAGCCGATAAAAGTCCAACAGGTTCGGTCGGTTCGTGTGTCCAGCCACACGGCAGGAGCAACACATCACACGAACCGATTCATCCCGATTCCAGAAGAAAATCCAGTAAAACCCCCAACATATCATAAGTGAATAGAAGAATCAAACACGATGATGCTGTAGAAGCAGTAGTGATAGTTTGTCTCATTTTAAGCTATAAAAGACGTAACAAAAAGAAAAGGCATTTGATAAAAGACGGCAGGAGCAGGAAGAGTGTGTTGAATCAACTGATTCAACACAACACACACTGCAGGACTTTGTAAGATTATTAAAGGGAAAATCGGAGCAAAACAAAAAAGGCTTTCATGAAGTTTTGGGAAAATTGCTACAAAAGGAAGGAAGGACACTTGTTCCATCTGATGTTTTCCTATTTTGAAGACCAGCTCAGGGAACTGTGTCTGTTTTAACACAATCTAAACAACTTCAAAAAGTAATATAGAAAAAAACTAGAAAACACATTAGATTTCCATTATAGGAGTTGTTTGCGGTGTTGACAGTTGTGGCTCCGATTGTTTCTATAAAAGTCACATCGTGTTTGTTTGTGTAGCGCATTTCATCAACAAGGCTGTTCAAAGCATTTTACAGCATAAAAACAAAAACGTCATACAGTGATTGTGAAACGAGCAATAAGCTTTACATTTTGTCAAAAAGTCAAAAATCATCAACAAGATTTTGAAGACCCCACAATCAGAAAACACTTGTTCTATGATGTCTGTTTCACTCACTACTAATCAAAGGCAACTCTGACCAAATGGGTTTCTGGCCTCGTTTTGAAGGAACTCAGTGTTTCGGCAATTCTGCAGGTTTCTGGAAGTTTGCGCCAGACTTCTGGTCAAATACTGGTCTCCATCCAGTGTTCCTGGCCTTGTGTGTTTATGTACACGTTTACACTGAATATGTGCGTTTGAATATATATATATATATATTTTTTTTTTTTTCTGAATTTTGCTTCCAAACACTACAGCAGCCTTGAACCCTTCATAATCCTGCTGACCTCTTGGCGGTGTGTTTTCGTTTGTCCCCTTCCAGATCAGAGAGCAGAACCGGTTAGACGTGATGACGTCAGGTCCACGCTCTCAGCACCTCGCCGGCATTCCTGTCGATCAGCCGCGACGGGTGAGAAATATCTTGTAGTTCGTCACAGCTCCACAAACAGACTTGTGCAGCTCTGGGCCGAGGCACTTTATGCCTTTTGACATTATTAGAAAAATGCATGTTGTCACAAGAATATGTGACTTTGTTAGAGAGACAGCAGTTCACTGCTATGCTCTTTCCTTACAGTATTAATTGATGGATGTCTCTTTTTTTATTTTAAATAAAGAGTGAGTTATGTGTATATTAACAAAACCAAATCTGATGTTCCAATGTTGGAACAACGATGTTTCCTTTCAGAGCTGTCAGAATGCATTTTAAATGTCAACAAAGAAGGACCTTGTTTATTTTTTTTAGATTCAAGGTTAAGCTCATATTATTTGGATTCATTACACAGTAATAAATCTAAGCCATTTATTTATAGTGATTTTGATGGATGATTTAATGATTACGGATTGCAGCTGAATAAAAACCCCAAAATCAGTTGGAATATGACCAATATTTAAAAGAAAATATACAGAAATGTTGGTCTACTTAAAAGTATTTCCAAATACTTTTTATCTGAGTTGATATTTTTATCAGGGCACTTTTTTCCCCAGCGTGACATACAGTTCTTCAGATCTTATGAATGGGCTTTGCTTTAAAATCCTCCCGAGGCAGCAATTGGAAACTTTCAAACCACACTTTTTCCTTCTACTAAACTTTCCATTCATGTGCTTGGGCACGTTACTCTGAAAGTCATCTTTGGCATCAATCAGCTTTTGTGGGTTTCTCTCGTGGTGATTGGAGATGATGACTGTTCAAATCCACTGTCTTCTCCATGATTTCAGTGTCTTCAAAATGGCCGCCACATAACATTTCTGTATTAAAAATCCCTCATGTTCTAATCTACTTAGATTCACAGGGATCGACACTCAAAGCTTCACAAGAGTCTCCTTGCGAGTCTCTTGCCTATTTATTATTCAATTTGTCCACTAGGGGGAGACAAGCATGTATGGAAAGCAGGAACCTCTCTAAAGCTTCACTCAAACTACAGGAATAACACAAAACACAGACTTCAATAGCATTAAAAAGTCTCATCCCGACACGTCTGTGCTGATTCTTTGTGTTTTCTTCATTGCCGTTTTGTCTCGAAGGATCCGAGGCAGATAAACGTGCCGGTAAATATTCTCAAGCGTTGTGCTTGTTCGTTCCCGTATGCAGTGGGTTTTATTTCACCCTCCACACATTTCATTTGATTTGGTTTTTGTTTTGAAACGCCGCATGACACTGTGCCTGGAGACCACTCTACTCTTTATCAGTTTGCACCAGTTTTCCATTTATTTGGGACACGTGTCACGTATTGTCACGGAATGTTAATTTATGGTGTCTCATTCGGAGCATGATGAGTGTTCTCGACTTATTTATGCATCTAAATCTCAGCTGGAGTGTGTACTGTAACTTGTCATTTGTGTGTATGGGATTGACTGGAGGATACGTGTTGAATTATTAGACGGAATCTGATTTATTTTTGTTATAAACAGTGTTTGTGTCGGCGCTCCTGTGCTCACCCTTTGCTCTCCCTGTCCTCCCCTCTTCTTCCTCTTCCTCCTCCTCCTCCTCCTCAGCCATACGTGCCCACAGAGGAGGAGCAGATGGCTCCTCTTCCTCCCAACCCGTTCAGCGAGCTGTTGGAAAAGGAGCAGCACCGCAAAAACGTGGAGAGAAGGCAACTTGGCCTCAGCGGTACGACACACACTCTGTTTGATCACTATTTAAACTCTCTTTCTCACACACACACACACACACACACACACAAACTCCTTGTGGAATGTGGAAATCTGTGATGGTTCATTGTACAGCAAAAATATTGGCAGCCTTAAAAAATAAAAACATGAGATCAACAATCCATATGCAACCTTCAAATTAAGAGCATTAAAAGAGAGATGAGATTGAAGAGAAGTTGGCTTCATGGTGTAAATGTCCCTTTAATGAACGCTTGGTGCAACATTAACAGAGTCCAAATGTTGATTTTAAGACATTTTTTATGATCAGACCAGAGGTGTATTTCTGCTTCAGAGGCTGAAAACTAAACTGAATGCCAACGCTACAAAATTCTGACCAAGTATTTATATTTATTTTTACTTATTTTTTTGTAGTGTAAATATCTTGGTACACCTTAAATAAGACAAAACTAACTTACAAGCAACTTTTCAACAACATATAGAAACTTGTTTTAAGTAAATAATTAATAATTGTTCATGAAAAAGTTCTAGTTCCACTGGCAATTTCAATTATAACAGGAAAAAATGTCTTGGTAAGATTTTGTGTTTTTGCAACGAATCTTTTGCTTAAAACCTGAAGAATTGTTATTTTACCTGATGATGAAAAAAAAAAAAAAAAAACAACTAAGAGGTTCTCTCTCACTGCAGCCTTCATACGTCTCTGAAACAAAGCGAGAAAGTCCTGTTATATTCCTAGTTTGAATTTCTTTAACAGTATTTCTAGATTTTGAAACGAAATGTTCTTGTTTTTCATAAATACAAATCTATTACAAAGAAATAAAAAATACCATCTGCTAGATGTCGCCATCTCTCAGATGAATGTTTAAAGTCTCAAGTGCATTTATTTCAGCTTGTTTAAAATCCAATCATGTCAACCGCTTGTTGACCGGCAGATCAGAGCAAACATCTGGAGCAGATTTCCAGTTGATGTTGAACCAAATCTGGATTAAAGTCTCCACTTGCAGATTGATTCCTCTCATCTCGAGTCAGATTCGTTCCCACCGATCCCTCACAGCCGGTGGTTAAAAACTATTCGTCTCCGGTCGGAAGGACTGCATCTCATTAGCGGCGCCGTCAAACAAGTGGGCAGCGCCAAAACTCAGGAGTTGAGGCTGAAAGACTTGGCTGCTTCCTTTAGCACTGCTCTGTCTGCACACACTCAGAGTCAGTGCTAATCACATTATCTCTCTCTCTCTCGCTCTCTGTTCAGAAAGACAGTCAGAAAGTCAGCAGACAGTGGTGACGGGTTCGCTCGTAGCTCGGCAGAGCTCTGGGCACCTTTAGATGCGGCTGTTTAGTGCGTCCGTGTGTACGGGCAAGGGGCATGTGTTCACGCATGTGTGCGGTACAAGTCCAAATGTTCTGCACCGTCGTGTGCATATGAAAGCTCCTGCGTGACTAACACAGCAGACTGAACCAACAGCAGGTCTTCACACCCTCCACACGAGCGCGGCCCGTTGCTATGACACTGTTGCCCCCACAGCCCCATGAATCCCCGGTGACCCATCTGGATGCAAGCTGAAGTCCGTCTGGAGAGGCCCGAGACATGCTGCACACACATGCACTAATGTGTAATTGGCTGCAGGTTGAGTTCTGATCGTCTCCTGTACGTTGTGGATGCTCATCGTTTGGAATCCAACAGAACTTGGTATAAAATATAAATGCAGACCCATGCAGCTATGAAAAGTACTTTTTATGAGATTAATATTTATGGATGAGTTTCTCTAGATCTTGCCGAGACATTAGTCTTTTAATACTGGAAATGTTCTTCAGCTGATAGAAGACCGACTTTGTAACTGTCTTCACGTGGCTCTGAAGGTTCAGGTCAGAGTTCATCAATGCACCCAGATTTCAGCCCTGATTGCTGGTTTCTATCTGTAATAAGCGAAGCTGGGCGCTGACTCAGAAACTTCGGTTTTGTTTCTGTTCAGCCCGAGAAAATGATGGCGTATATACAATTTGATTTGTCCTAAGCGTCTGTTCTGTGCTTGGATGGGTTTCTGATTCACCAAGTGACATTGTAATATAGAGCTGCATACAATCTGCTTAGATATGGTAGCTAATCTCATTTCTGGTTGTAGCCGGAGCTGGTGGCACCATGTAGATTTTAAATGAGAGGTGTCCCAGGATTGGACCTTGGGGTACGCCACATGTGACTTCTGTCTGCAGCAATGAGAAGTTACCTATTGATATAAAAAAGTTCCTAATCCTGTCAAAAATATCCCTTCACGCTAAGCCGATGCTTCAAATCTCCACATTGCTCATGTAACTGGTTTCCACCTTCATGCCCCACATGGAGGAAACGGGACGAGACATTTGAACCGCACCTAGCAGGTTCCTGCCCAACCTCTCTGTAAATGGTCCGTTCAGAGGAGCCGTAAAGGACAGCGGCAGATGGAAAGTGTAAACAGATGTATCATCTAAAAAGTCTCTTACTCAAACTTAACTCACCTTTGAGACCAATGAAGCTGCTAATGCAAGGCTTGGCGTTGAACTAAGAAACTTGTCAAAGCTGCACCACTAATGTTGTTCAGTGGGAAACCTCGGTGAAAATGTTGATTTTCTTTTTTAAATAAACTGCCATTTTTGAGAAAATTTAACATTTGTTTTATGTCAAGATGACATCGGTGTCCTGGCAGACCCATTGACTAACGTGAGCATTTTGAAGGAGACAGTCGAGGAGTTAAGTACGTTTATTCTGTGGTAGAAAAAAAACATCCCTATAATTAAAATGTCTTAATGAAAAAGAAGACAAATTAAAATAAATTACTAAATCTTCTTTTCATTTCTACAGTAACTTGATCAGATTGTTTGGGAAATTGTAGTTTGTGTGTTTTTTGTTTTTAGGAAGTTATGCTCTGTGACGTAGTACATGTCACAAGCTCCTTTTTGAATAGCTCATTGTCAAAGTGGGTATAAAATAAGTCAGAAAATGGTACAAAAACACCTTAACGTGCCTGCATTTATGGATGAAAACCTAGATTTATGTTTCCACTAAAGTCAGCAGGACGGTGAGAGAGGTAGAAATAAATCTGCAAGGTTCACTAACCCAGAAAGTCTGCATAACAACCATTACACTTACTCTAGTATCTACATCAGTTATTTGTAATGCATGCCAGAAAAAAAAAAGCTTTTTCTTGTCCTGCCAACACAAATGTAACTTTGAGCTTGCCAAACGCTACTGCAGCTTCAACTGGAATCACACACATGGATCAGTTGAGACTGTGATTGGACAAATTTAGACGTGTCTAGCTTGAAATTTAAAACAAAACCAAAAAAATGAACCTAATCCTCTGTTGTTCTGTATGGTGGAGAGTATGTCATGCTCTGGGCCGCTTTATCTTTTAAGAGAATTGGGATTCTTGTTAGATTGCTCGTCATCACGAGCACCGTGTTGAACTCACCACGTCTGCATAGCGACGGTTTATTTCTAGGCCTTTTTAACGGCTTTACGTGAGGATGAAGGTTGACGCTTAGGTTCTTGTGGTCAGCGAGCCGCCGCTCAGAGCATCTGCCTCCTCACTGGGATATTGAGTCCTAGCCTGTTGCAAAGCGAGCTCACAGAAAAAGAGTGATGGCAGAGAGAGAGAGAGCCCGATGATCAGCAGACAAGGATTTTCTTTTTTCGAGTTTTGTGGGAAACCAGCTGTGCATGGCCTGATTCTAACATGTGTCCGTGTGTGTTGTCGCTAATCTCTTCCTCCCCTCCCTCTCAAATCCCTCCAACCTCTCATCCCACTCACTCCCTCTGTCGTCCCTCTGCTTTAACCCACCCCCACTCCGCTCCACTCCAACGCCGTGCTGCAATCCTCTCACCCGTTCCTCGCCAACCAACCTCCCTGCAGATGGCGAGCACGAGCTAACCTCCGACGACGGCTCCACGCTCTCTCAGTCTCTGTCTGTCACCCAGTCTCCGCAAAGCACTCCGGCTAAAGAAGGTATCGCTCACACAGAGGAAAACTGATTGCACTGCTGTCCGTCTCTTAAATCTGATGTTCGTTAACGTTTGAGCATGCCAGTGAGATGCTAACTTAAACTAACGGATTTGAATTTGCGAGGCTTTTTCTATTCATTTCTTTTAACTTGATTGTGAATTAATCATTTTCGAACATGCCAAAGCTTTTAAGATGAAGTTATTTAAAGTTTTGTCCTAGTTAGCATATTTTTTTTGTACTTCTAGATTTAAATACATATACATAAACAAAAAATGTTATTCTGAAGTATGTTCTTTCATCAAGTTATAAGCACTTTTAATTCACTTGAGTACAACATGAAACATTATGGAACTGGGGCTTTTAATTAGAAAATCCATCATGCTAGCAAATGTGACTTGCTAGTTTTCAAAAGCTTTCACTGTGGATATCTGTCATTTAGAAAGTTGGTTATCAAATTATAACTTGTGCACATGGTAGGTAATGTGTTATTTTATAAAAGAGTCATATTTCATAAGCGAGGTGAATGGTTGGATTGTGAAATATTATTTTTTAGGTTAAGGTAAAGAATTTTGGTTTATGTCATTTAAAGTAAGCTAACTAGAAATCATGTCTCCCAATCTGATACCATGTAAAGCCTATAGAATATATATCATTTATGTGCTTAAATATTCTCACAATTAAAGTTTGTGAAGGTAAGTATGCATATTTACTTTCCATGTTGATATGATGCATTGGTAATTTAGTACATAGCATGTTTTTTGGCTAAAGCAGGTTGTCGGTTATAAAAACCCTGTGTCCACACGGGATTGCCTTTATTTTGTTAGTGAGTAAAATCATTATTAGGATGCTGCGTTGTGTATTTGGTAATGTTAGAAAAAAATGTCTGATATTAACATTTGATATCAGACTTGCTTCATCTGAAATATTTCAGTGTAACAAAGTAAAAGCAGAAGAAATCCGTATGGATCGCTGCATCTTGGTTAGCAGCATACCAAGCTATCTGCTTCCTTTGAATAATTCATTGTTCAAAAAGAGCAGCTCTATGCAAACAGGTAAATAATTAAAGTTAATATTCCATAGTGTGTTTATTTCAGCTGAAAATGAGCATAAAGTGTCCTCAATAAAGTGAGTAACTCACCTTTGGGACAAACTCAAGTGTTTTTTTGTATTCTTTTAAAGCTTCCACAAAATAAAATGCACAAAGTCTACTTAAAGACTAAATGAGGGAAATCATCTTTTTTTTTCTTTTCTTTTTGTATTCCACTGGTTTAAAATATCACAAGCCCTCCTGGTCGAGTCGAATAAATGCTCCGGGATGACAGGCGACATGATTTGCTGCCCGCTGCCGTGTTGACCTACAGTATTTTCTCCTTTAACACGTAGCTTCTCACATCTGACACTTGAAACTGGTTAATGCACCTCAAAGAGACACAAAGATCACACTCGACCCATTAGCGGTCGTAAATAACTGCACCCGGGAATCGAGTTCCTGTCAACTTCCTCCCAGTGCAAACAGGAGAAACCCCACCCAGTAGCAATTACCCCTACGACTTCGCCCTAGCTCACATATTCTGACGCCACGGTTACGTGGTCAGACGGTTTTTGCGCTGAAACCAGGTCACCGCTCCGTTAAATCGGCCTGCTTGTTCTCAGGTGTAAATACACAGGTTGGTCCGTATGAGCAGCGTTACGTGAACTGCTGTTGTGCAAGTGGGGTTCATGACACTGTTTTGTTAAATTGAAACGGAGGGCAGACTCTCTGGGCTGTGAGGTTGCTGGATTTTATTAATTATTTTCACATGCTGTAAGTTACAAAATATGTGGAGCATGATGAGAGGAAAAGGGAAGTTGAGTGCGGTTTGAAGGGGAATTAACGTGTTTGGTAAATCCTGTCGTCTGGGAGGAAAACATCCGCACAATAACATGCTTTGTATGATAAGCTGATGCTCTGTGCAGCCAGTCATGAGGAAATGTTTTAAGACAATTGTTATTTTATAGATTTCAGAGAAAAACCTCAACTTTATGGAAAGTTTCAATATTTACAGGACTATTAACTCTTCTTGACTGAGATTGAATCTTTCTCGCTTATTTTGTTTCACTCACTTTTGAATGCTGACCAAAGGTTCTTAATGGGATGTTGATCCAGTTCACTGTTTTCGTTATTAGATCACTGAACAAAATTACTGTTGCAGATTGTTTGGTTTATTTGCGGCAATATTCAAAGTAGCTGCATTTCCATTACATACGTGCACAAATCTTTGTCTATGTTCTGCAAGTGTCAAAAAAAGCACAATTTTGCAATTACGGTGTTTCTGTTTAAATAAGAGATTAATTTAAAATCACTGATGGATGGACATCAAACTGATGTTGTTATATCGCGCATTCCTAGTATAAATACATGGGTAGACAATATGGTCTTTTTAGAGGCTCAAAGAGAAATAAGAAGGTACAAAAAGGTGATAGGAAATAGCTCAAGAGGAGCATGGGAAACGTCTGCGGTCTGAAGCAGGGGGGTGGTTGTCCCGTTAGACTGTCAGTTCACAAAACCACACACAAAAAAAAGCGCACACGGGGTCAGTGCGATCCCGACGGACCACGCACAGAGTAACAAGCTCGTTGGAGCTAATTGTAAGACGGCGGGAGGGTTAAAAAAAATAAAGTGATTAATCTATGGTATGTTTTTCCTAATTAGGTGCTAGCTTCACACTGCCTTCCTCTCCTCCCTCCAGAGAACCACACGGGCCTGATGAACGGCAAGGACAACCACGACGACGAGCTCTCCAAGCGCGTCAGTCAGCTGACCACCAGCGTGGAGAGCGTGGAGATCACCGTGCGACCCGGCGAGAAGATCGAGGAGCCGCTGTCCCCCGAGAGCTCGCCCTCCAAGTCGCCCAACACCAAGAAGAAGAAGAAGTTCCGCACGCCGTCGTTCCTGAAGAAAAACAAAAAGAAAGAGAAGACGGAGGCCTGAGAGAAGCGAGCGGGCGAAGTCAGGAAGAATGCGCCCGCGGAAAGAGGGTGTCGAATTCCCCCTTTTTTTCTTTCTGTCAGTCCGTTTCTGTTTTTTTTTTTATTATTATTATTATAATATTTGATTTTTTTAACCAGAGGTTTTATGAACAAAAGGCAGAGGAAAGATTTAACAAGAAAAAAAAACAACAGCAGTTTGGGATTTTTATGAAAAAGTCATTTTGCAAAGAAAGAATGTTTGTGAGATTTTGGGGTAGGTGGGTGTGTGGGCCCACCGATTAAAGCTGCAGCAGATGGGAGCGATATATATATAAAAAAAGGGCAGGCATGGGAGTGTCTACATACCTGATATCTCATGCAGTACTCTAACTCGCTCCTTGGAAGTGTCACTTGTAGATCCTGAATAACTGGCTCCTCTTCCCCTTTTTTCTGACCTCGGCTGAATACTAAGCTGGAAGCCTCTTTGTCCTTCATATTCTTTAATATTCCACCTCGCTCATATTTTGTCTCGCTTTGTCTGCACAGAAAACCTAAAAATTTAACATCACACTGGAAAACTAGTTTTAGGAACTAAAAGCAGTCGGAGGATTTGAGCTGATGTGTTTGCTGCGGCTCCCAAATTTCTCTTTGTGACTTTTGTCTCCGAAGGAGGATTGTGGGTTAAAGGTCTTCAGAGTCGATAGCGAGGATTAATTCTGGCTGCTTCTAACTACATTATCTCATATTTATGTAGCATTTTTATATGGCGTCCTCTTCATCTCTCTCCGCTGTTGTTTTTGTTTGCCAACATGACTGGGAGAAAATCTTGTTTTAGTAAAGAAACCGCTGTTTCATGAAATGTGATTTTTTATTTTATTTTATTTTTTCTTCAATGCAGCTTTAAGTCCGTCAGTCCCATCTTGCACTAGGCTGGGGCCAGTTATCAGCTTCAGTCTTATACAGGTGCATCTCAGTAAATTATTATAAGATCATGTATTTCAGTAACTGAAACTACACCTGTCACAATAACACATTTTACTGGACAATAAATTGTCAGAAATTTCCAACTTTAAAGATAATTCCCTGCATTTTGTAACGCTGAGATAACCCCTCACAAACTTTTCAACCCTCACCAAAAAAATCTTACAGGAAGTTGTGCACAAACGTAACTTTGACCTTTCTCTTCATCTAGACACGTTCTGCTGATAAAACTTTTGCATTCACATTGATCCAAACACACACACATTCAGTCCAGGTGCTAAAACTAAAGGAGCGCCACCTATCACTCGTTTTAGGTACTGCAGGGGTTTACAAACTACTACAAAACCTGTACTTCTCAAAATAACAGACTGGTACAGCTAACGTAACTGTAATAATGTTATATAACATGTCAAATAATTGTTTCTTTTTTAAAAAAATCAAAATGGTTTCAATTATGTTACAGATTTTTGAGTAAATACCATGAGACCGTGGTATTTATGTGTAGTGAAAATCTCACACTGTCCCACACACTTCTGAACTCGAGTCCCGGCGTAGCGCCTGTTTTAGCGAGAACCTGATTTCATGGCTAGCGTCGTAATCCCCAGGAACACTCAGTTGCTGCTTAGCACAATAATGTTAAAACTGGATATGCTGGCTGTCGACTTGCAAATTTTAGCTTCTATCCTGTTGGTGTGCAGCACTTTTCTTCTAGAATTTAATGGGCTTTTTTTGTTTGTTTTTGTTTTTTTCTTTCACCGGCGAAGGAGATTATGAAGTATTCGGTAGAATTCGCGCAAGTGGCAAGCGAGGAATGGTGTTCGAGAAAAGTCAGGGCCAAGAAAGTGAGCGGAAAGGAAAGAGAGGGAAAATCTCGGGTGAAATAAAAAAAAGGTTTTGATCGGATCCTGTTCGTGTCTTTGTTGTTGTTCAGAACGCATCAACCCATCGGCCCCAGGCGCGTTGCTCTTGAATGTCTTGTTAAACTTTCTTGATCTGTTTCTTTACCCTTGACTGCACAATTTTATTCGGAGACCAATCAAAGGTCCTGTAATAGCTGTGCAATAACAGCAGGTGGCGACATTATCAATAATAAATGCATCAAAATGGAAAAGAAAGCATCCTTGGTTTATTTTGGATGCTTACATTATTTTACTCTCCATTTAAAAACCAATTATTTCACAAAGACCTCCAATGTCACAATTTTTAAGTCTCTGGCACATCATTGATGGTTTTCTAGCTGTAGGAGTCATGTCGGGGTTTTGTGGTGTCCATAGTCCTCCCACCACTGTGTGGCGCTGTAGGGGTCAGTGTTCTTTGGGTCACAGACCTCTCCCTTCGTCCTCAAAGCAAGAGCGATGTCTCTCTGGCCAAAGAGCTGTAGCTTCGTCCAGTCTGACCAGAGGACACACTTCTTTTAGACTGCTTTTTTCTTTCTTGCTACGTTTACGCGAGCCGTACCTTGTTCGGCTCCGTGGCTCTTTTTGAAACCATTAATGATGCTTCTTGTCTTCTTGTCAAGTGTCAATTCTTGACACTCAAAAATGCCGCTTTGTCAGCATCAACAACTCTTTTTCTCAAATCTAAGCTGATTTTTTTCTCTCTTTTTGTTGGTGTTAAGCCTTTCTAAAATGGCAGCTTCATCGCTTTCTAAAGTCTCTACACTCGGTGTAAACTGGGATCAATTTCTTAGTTTTAAGTAGGGATAGACGGGTATGAAGCTGATGTACCGTTCATCCCCAGTTTTAACTAGATTTACTGGCTAAATAAGAATGAGTTCTTAAGGTGGCAATTAAAAAGTTGTTTTAATGAGCTGGTAAGTTTTGTTTTGCTTTCTCAAATACTTGCATCGAGTGGAAACACAAAATGATGTATACTTTGAAAAATAGTTTTGAAAAATGCTAATCTGAAACTGCCCTACTCTATTCGAAAAAGCACTCAGAAAATATTTGACAAAAAGGAAAATTTCCCAATAGTCCCGGTTTACACTCAATCTTTTTGTCTATTTTCTTTTTTTTTTCTCTTTTAATCTCCACTTTTAAAAGCGTTTCCAAAAAACATCTCAGTTTTTGTTACCTGCAAGCGGAGTGGAAAATCTGTTTTCTAAAAAACATCTAGGCTGTGTGTGGACGGGGCCTGAGAAATGGGAGCCTGGTGTGTTGGTGGGTTTTTCTTAAAGCCATACTGTATTTTCTTTTCTTCTCCAGCTTTATTAAGACAAAGGTTGCGATTCTCATCTGCCTGCTCAAGGCTTCACGGTTCCTCTCTGCGAAACATTCACAAAATCCCCGGCGACTGCACTGACTCTCCTCTGGCCTCCAAAAGCTCCCAACTCATAACCACATACTTGATTTGTCCTAATTTCCTTTAAGAACTGGAACGGGACATGATGGATGCTTTTATTTTCGTTTGATCCCACTCTGAGCCCAGTTATGCGTTCCTCAAAACAATCTCACTGCAACAGTCAGATGACCCTCGGCTGAACTCTGCTCAGCCCAAACCGGTAATGTCTTGCCGCGTTTCTCCCTTCCCCCCTTCGCCAATTAAATAAATGTACCAATATCCCAGCTAGCAATGTGAAATATTGGATTTGGAGGGCGGGAGCATCTTTAGCTGCGTTAAACGGCGGCTTCCTGGGGTCTGGGAGAGGGTGGGTGTGGGGCGGAGTCGCGCAACTGGAAGGTGGAAGGAAGCAAAGTGTGACTTTGGAACTGGACTTTGTGTGTTGTAGCTAGAGACAGGAATGGACGAGCTGAAACTAACACACCATGTTTTTCTATCACTCGGATTGTCTTTTTCTTTTTTTTTCCTCCTTCCGTAACATCTCTCCTTTTGAAAATATCTTTTTTTCCCCTCCATCCTCCATTTGTACCACAGTATGCTGTCTTCCCTTTTAGTCTGCAGAGAGCTCCGGGCCTCCTAAGTATTTCATGAGCTGATTCTGCTCTCAGATGAACTGAATGTGCATTTCATTCTTTCTTTTATTTTCTCCTCTTGTGTTTTAACAGTTTGCACCTTGCTTTACTAATGCCTCTCTATCCATTTTTTGTTTTTCTGTCAAAAAGAAAAAAAGCATTTTTTTATTTTATTTTATTTTTTCTTTTTGCTTTGGCATGTCAAAATGAGCCAAGCTACTTTGTGACCTGTGAAAATCCTATATAAATGGTTATCTAATGGAGTTGCTTTTAGATGTGTTGCTAATCTGTGTAAATTCACAAATAAAAACTGTATTTTAAGAAAAGGAAGCTCATTTATTTTTATTTTTTTTCCATGTTTTGTGCATCTCCGACCCATTTTCACTCAAGTTGAGTTCAGCATTGCTCACGCTCCTGTTTGGTTTGCCATCTTGATCACTTTTAGGTTACAGCCTCACCAGCAGATCCAGAACAAGAACAGACGCACGGCGTTGGCATTTAACTGTATAAGATTTGTGCGATTAGACTCACTTTTAAAATTATATCTGACTTTACAGTTTGGAAGAAAAAGCACAACAAAATTAAGAAATCAGAGAGAAGATATTTCAAAATTTCTACTAAGCAGCAGCAAATTTCTACCTTGTTTCTGATTTGTTTGTATTTTAAATCTCATGTGTTCAATTGCTGTTTTTGTTTTCTATATTTTGACTCATTAAGGGCTACTTACTGACCTACAGGTCGCTGAGGTTTGGCTACAAGTCATGAATTATTGGTCCGTTCCACTTAAATGGAATTACAGCAGGTACACCAAGTGACTACTTTTACACAAAGGGCAGCATTCTTTTTTCCTTAAAGAAAAATATGCTGCAGAAGTTGCACAGAAGTAGAGAAGGACGAAAAGAATCAATGTGGATCGGTGCTACAGATTTTCACAATGTAGCACTGTTGGCTTTTACAGGAAGTTAGAAAAGTTCAACTATAAAACTTGCATGGGATCTTTCTATAATCAGGTTTTTTTTTTTCAGTGTAGCAGCAGATCTTTATCTTGCGTGACTATTTGAACCACTGAACTTTTTAGATTTACAGCTGACAAGTTTTATATGATTTTTCAACACAAGGTAGCTCTTTATTCTTAAAAACAAAAGGGCTATGTATTTTCCAAGGACTTTTACTTCTAAAATTGAAAAAACTATGGCGTCCACATGTACTCGTATTACCTTTACTCCATTTTCCCGTCAATAAATGGTTGACAGGAAAATGGACGGAGCTGAAAACGGGACAATCCTGGAAGAAACCCTGCAGTGACGGCAGAGTTTCTAAAATCCAGGTTCAGATCAAAGCCGATGGACTAGTTAAAGTCCAGACATAAGACTGATTGTAAAATTGTGGCAAGACTTGAAATTTTCATTTTACAGATGCTCCCCATTAAATCTGACTGAGCCTTAATAAGTTTTTAAAGGATATTGGCCAAACAATCTAGTCCCCATATGTTTTAAGTTGGTAGAAACAAATAAAAAGTTCACTCTTAGCTTCTGAATACAAATGTAAACCACTGTTTATGTTTTCATTTGTAATAACCTTAAAATTATGCATCTCTTTGCTGCCACCTATTACTCCCCATCTTGTGTTAATTTATCACAACAAAAAAACAATAAAACACAACAAATCTTTTAGCTTTAATATGAAAAAACTCAAATGGTATAAATATTTAAAGCAACAATTTGCGTGTTTGGCTTTTTATTAACGATGCTGTTTATGAAGCTTTTGTGTCAGTGATTTATAGCCTCCACAATAAAAGCTCCTCCAGCCGGGAGTCACTGGTGCCAGTGTTCATGTTGTCGTCCCTCTGCTGTTGACCTCCGCGCAAAACACATTGTTGACTAAACTTTAATATGTCCAACAGTGGAGTCGGAAGTAACACCAGGAAGCTCGTGTAACAGCTGTTACTCCTTTCTCTGGCTCAAGTTGGACAGAAAGTCGACACACATTGTAAATCCAGAGCGATAATCTTTAGCGATCAGATTATCTGAGTCATTTCAACACCCAGAGCAACCAAACGCCTGGCAGAGCTGGAGCTACATTTACATGCTGCAACCTTTGCTTTAGCAGTTGTTTGAAGAACTCGTCAAAACATAAGGAGAAAAAAAATGCACTTCTAATTTGTTTTTTGTTTTTTTTTGTTTGTTTGTTTTTTCGCTGACATGACCTACAAAACTTCCACGTGACAAAGGTTCTCCCTGTGTGTGCTGCATTGAAGCCTGGAAACTGCAGATGTGGAAAACCAAAACATTTGTCAGCCTAGAAAGGGGCTGGGCGCCACGCCTTCCTCAGCTGTCGTCATTTCCAAGAAATGTCAAGAACGTTGAAAGACCCATGCAAAGATCTTTTTGATCTTAATGGATTTGGTTCTGAACTTTATTATTAAAAAGGCCAATGAGTGGGGTGGAGAAAAACTGTGGTCATTTACAATAACGTTGGTGGCCAAGCTGGAGAAAGCGAAAGAATAACTCTAGTCTTGTGTGTTTGCTGTAACAGTTGGAGTGATTTGTGTACTTTTCTCCTCCTTTGCAGAGCGGTGCTGATGAGATGTGTCTGTACAGTGACTTTTAAATACGTGTAGAATTGGTGCACTTGCTCTTTAAAGACTCGAAAGCCATCGAAGGACTTGCCTGCCTGCTTCCAGTTTCTTTAGCTGCATCTGCATCCTTTGGTATTATTAGGGATCATGCGTCTTCTTTACGCTGCAGAATCCAGGCATTCAAGCGACAGAAGGCCTTTTAAAAGCCTTTGTGCCTTTCCCCCCAACTTCTTATGCTGTAAGATTAACTTAAAAATATGCAACAAAAAGGGGAAGAAAATAACATCTCGACAATTTGCTTGATGCTGATGTTTAAATGGGGATTTAAAGTTGATGTATATGGTGCTGCTTGCACAATTTATCCTTCACAAATGTAGTTGTTCTTGTGGTAAATGAGGAATAATTTTCTTAGAGTCTGATTTTAGACTGTTAGAAATCAATTCATTCCCCTCTGGGATTATGCGAGTCACCTGGGCTCCAATTGATTCCCATTGGACAAAATAAATTGCTATACCTGCTTTGTTTGGCACTTTAACGAGTACTTTTAATCTTTAAATGTTTACAAAGACTTAAAATTTATCAACATAGAAGCTGAGATTAACCCGAGCACTTTAAACGGATATTTGTCAGAAACCACATGAACATGTTTTTTTTTTACATGTCAAAAGAAACTGATTACATCCCATTTTTTCCCCCCTTTTGTGATCACATTTATGTTTTAAATACGGCTAGTTTATCAATATAAACTCTATAATCTTGTCCAAGCATAAGTGAATGTGACATCTGCATACTGCACTTTATATGCCTCCTGTTATACAATAAAATTGTATGAACTATTCTAGGACTGAGCACTTTGTTTGACATGAAATGCGTTTTGTAATGCAGAGAACTGCAGTTTGGAATATTGGAAGAGTTCAGATCAAATCAAAGATGTTAAGGACATTCACTGTATTTTACAAACACTCCCATAAAAAATATTTATCTGCCCTATTTCATCATGTGTGTTTTTATAGAGGTGAAGAGCAGTTTCTCTCCAGACTGCGGCGTGCTGCGGGTGTCAAAACAATAAATCCACAAATGTCCAGATGGATGCGCTCCGAGGGGAGTGTTGAAACCATGACACACACACACACACACCCCGACACCCCAGCCAAGCAACCCACGACTGCGATCCTCACACTTCACCAAAGGCAGCAGAGATGCCCAGATGTCACTGGGATGAATTACAGAACGATAACATAAGGGGTCAGTTAGGTCTGAGGACAAATACTCACCTCCTCCCTTGCCCCACTGCGGGACCACCCACACATATACACACGCAAATATGCAAAGTCATAAAACTGCTGCAAACATGAGGCGTGTATAAACACCCTCGTTCTAAGTCAGACCACATGGTCATCTGGGAATCTGGAGAATCTCTTTCTTGTAGTTGGTCAAGCAAGATTATTTGGATGCTGCTGGGCTTCGCTCTCTTCATAACGACAACCTAGACCGGAAACAGATCGTTGAGCAGTAGAGTCGTAGAGTTTAGATTCACGGTCCGAGCCTGACCCGAAATTCACTCGGGGTCGGCCCAGAATTATTAGCTCGATGGTCTGGTCGGCTCCAGCTTCTGTGGAGCGTTTGATGAGTCTGCAATTCTCGTTTTGCATTCTCTGCAAAACGAGAATTGCATGATATAAAGTTGTGTTAATCTACTTATTAGAGCAAAAAAAACAACAAGCGCAGCACACTGCATGCCGCTCCGCGTGAGCAGCAGTGGAGATGGGATTCTTTCAATCACACATCCCAGAAGACTTGCACCTGACTCACCCTTAATTTACAGCGAGCGACAAGATGGAGCCGGAAGATGTTAAACAAAAGCTAAAAACGGGAGACGCTACACTGCTTACTTAAAAGGTGGTCTAAAAACAAAAGCAGTAAAATTGTATTTAAAATATGCCGGGATAACTTCGAGCTCAGGCCTTCGTCCATCACAGGACAACCATGTATGCACACACTCCGATTAGAAAGATCAAATAATCTAACATTCATGCTGGGGTGAAACCAGAGTGCCTGGAAAGAGCCACATATGCACAGGGGGAACATGTGAACTCCATGCAGAAAGAGCCCAGATTGGAATATTTGCATCTGAATAGGAAGGACAGGCATGATCATAAAGAGTTTTCTCTGCATTGTGACAGGGCTGGAAAAATAGATCACAAACCGCACTGAAACAGTCCTGTCAAAAAGAAGAAATGTATCATAAAGCGCCAAAAAAAAGTGGAAGTGATCGGATAGCGAGGAAAACTTAAAGGGGCCTGATCTAAGACGGCGCCCTCCTCTACTTTCTGCTTGATTTATTTTCAATATCAAGAGATCTGTGTCACAAATTTGGCAATTGATTGGGAGGAATTACGGGCAAAGATTACATTTAGTCACCATTTCATTTGTTCCTCCAGCTATTGACTGCAGGCTAAAGGTTATATATAGTCCACTCTGTTATCGTCTCCTGCTATTGCACACTGAGACCGGTATCCTCTCCCAGCTGGAAATCCAATCCTCCACTGGAGATCAATAGCATCCTATTTCCTTTGCACTAGTCAATGATTCAATAGTAGCATGAAATGGACTTCTCCTCGGTTTTTAGTAAAATTCAGCACATACTCGATACTAAACACAGTCTGACCTCTACATATATTGATGAGTGTCAGAGCCATGGCCCCACCCTGACCTGCTCAGTTTGTTGGTCTTGTGGTTGAACTGCTCTGAGAATCGATGTTCTCTTATACAAAGAAGATGACAGAAGCCGGTGCTTGTGCATTCTCAGCAGAAAAAGGAAGAATTGGAGCTACTTATTGTGATCTATACTGCCTTGTCGACAACAAACGCACTCCGTAGCCCCTCCTTATCACCACAAACCAGGGATCGCAGAAAGGAAGAGACAGAGAGGGCCCTGAGGAAACGTTGCTCCGAGCCTGGTGTGGCTCAGTGATGGTTGAGAAAGATGAACCGAGACGAATACTTTACGAAGCATAAACTTCAGTGGATTGGGCTAAAAGTGGGATGAAGTAGGCTACGCTGGGCCTCACTGCCTCGGGCACGACTCCAGTCAATGAAGCTGACCTGAGGGGAAGGACATTGAACTGGATGAAGCTGAACTGGGTTTTTGCACCGCACTTGACAGTGATTATCGGGAAGCGATAGAATTTCAATGACTTGGAAAAACAATATTTCAAAGGAGCTGCACAAGGGGAGGTTAGCTTCAGACGACATGACCTCAATCTGTAAAAGTCCCGCTGAATTTGGGATTAAGTCTTGGGGTGAATGGTTAGATTTTGGAGTCCTTTTCATGAGCAAAGTCGTAACACGGCGTTATATGCACAAAAACTCAACGGTGCCACACTTTCAAGTTGAGGAAAACATTAGTTCACTTGCTAAACTTACATATCTGAACTCCAGAGCTGCCAGACAGTGATTATGTATGAATGATTGTAAACCTACACACAGTCACACCAAACAGCAAAGAAAAATTAGGTTAATTTGAACTATTTCTGAGAAGAAGGAAAAAAGAAAAAGCAGGATTGTAAATTTTAAGTTGTTGATTTTTTTTCAAACCCCCCACCCTCACCATGACCTTCTTCAAATCAGACAACTCTGGTGTCAATAAACTCGACTACGTTTGTGCAGCAAAAACATTTTCGTGCTGCTTTGGCTTTGAAGATATTAATGAAAGTTTAAATCTCAAAAAGTCAACCAGCTAAACTGGTTGAACCAAGTGATTGGTTCAAAGTCAATCAATTGAATTTCTTTCTTAGACCACAACCCACTTCCTCCATTATTATTATTATTATTTTATTATTATCATCACGCTCTCAGTGAGCCCCCCTCACTTTTACTAAATCAAAATGACCTTTAAACCTTCATTAATATCTTCAAAGCCAAAGGAACCCACAAAAAAAAAAAATTGCTGCACAAACGTAGTCGAGTCGATTGACACCAATTTTATCTGGTGTCAATCTGATAAAATTGTCTGCCCTCCCCAAAAACGTTTCTTAATATCTTAATATAGAGGGGCACAAACAAAATCTTCGCTGCACAAATGTTTGACACCAGTTTTGTCTGGTTTGAAGAAGGTGTGGGGGCCAGGTTCACTCAGGTCTTTCAGTCGTATATCTAATAACTAAAACCTACAGATCCAAAGAGCTCCACAAAAAGAACTGGATTTTCTTCTTTCTCTGTGTTGACCTCCATTGCGAACCTCCATTCTCAGGCGTCCTCACATCCAGAAACTTCAAAACACCCTGCAGAGTACATGGATCCTTTCAGCGTTACAAGGAGGGTCAAAGGACATCTCAGATAGAGAATATAAATCGTCTTAATGGAAATGCTGCATTGTTGACTTTTCCTTCCATTTTGCTTATGTTTTCTTTTCTTCCTTCCTTTCTGTCAAAACTCGCAGCAAAAAGAGATGAGAATGGGGGAGGAGAGGTGAACACCCCCAACAGCAGCCTGGTTCCTTCACAAAAGGGGTGCAGCTGCCATAAAAGGGTGGATGGTGGAGGAAGGGGTGGGTCAACAGGAGCGACCCGGCTGCTGGGAGTTGTATCTTGCGGCCTGATCCTCCTTTGTGTCAGCCACTATCTCTACAATGGAACGCTAATGGGAGGCTTGGTTTTCCAAGTGACACTGATTAATGGTTGGGAATGTTGGCTAAGATCCTGCTCCCCATTATCAGGAGGAGCCTATACTTATCTGGCCTTGAAGTTTCAAGTGAGGCTGGGGCTTCAAAGGAATGTTTGGATTTTTGGGAAGCAGAATCAAAGTTCGACTAAGCTTGGAGGGTATCTTGGTAAATTACAGTTACCGCAATTGTTCCCCCTCCTCCTCCGCTGGCCCCCTTTATTTTGAGAGCACAACAAAATCACGACTGATGACAATGACTGGAAAAGATAATCCACAAGACGATGAAAGCATGATGGAGCCTCCGGAGATAAGCCACTGACTGTAACACTTCACTTTGCGCCAACACATCTTGTGTTATTGAGAGTTTTTAAAAATAATTGATAGGTAAATGGAAAGAAAATCCTCATCTTTTTTACTGATGTAAACCAAGCAAACTCTCTAAGTCCTAAGCTTGTTCCAAGACTTGGATTATAATAGCTGTAAAGCTGGACTGTCTGGATGAAGCCGGCCATTTGACGGAAATCATCTAGTGACCCCCGTGGGGATTTTGTTGCCCAGCAGCGTGATGTGAAATCCCTGCAGTTTGTCCGTCTGTTGGGCTTGCAGCATAGTGTTGCGGCAGGGCAGTGAGTCCTGGTGCACACTAGACGGCTACCTGCAGCACTTCGCTTTTGGACTGAGAGTCAAGCTTTTATTTATTTATTTTTGCCCATCTCTTACTGTTCACTCTAAATAAGAAACGTCCATTTGCCTAATAGCGAAACATTTTTTTTTTTTATGATTGGTCATAGTAAATACTAAGGTATTCAGATAATACTCCCTGCATTTCAAGGAAATGGCAATTTTCTCTCAGAGTAAAGCACAGATCATTAACTATGCAGCTTGTTCAGTTGTTTACAAGACAAAGTATCGAGCAGAACTGATTTTGTAGTTGTATGAATTAGTGACATAACCACATTGGCCTCCATCTCACTCGAAGCCCGTCATCTCTACCTTCATGTGCTGTTTATTGCCTTCATTTTCATTTAATAAAATATCTGGCACATGCTATTGCCCAACCTCTGGTTTTAAAAGTATTTAATAGATATCCATGATACATTTATATTGTTTGTACTATATATGTGTGTGTGTGTGTTTCTGACATATTAATGGAAAGTCCTGGGCCGAGTCACTTAATGTTGGAGTTGTGGTGGGGGTGACCTGAAAAGGGCTGTAAGCATCTTAATGTTTCTTATTTCACAGAATGTACGCTGTATTACTCAGCAGTAGCATCATGAAGTTTAAGAAGTATGATGTTAATCTTCCACAGCATTTCGGAGTTTATTATCAAACACCGAATTGTCATCCTGAAAGCCGCCGCCAGTTTCGTCTGGCCTGTATTCCACTTTTGTTTTTTTATTTCTCTCTTGATTCTTATTCTCTCAAACCCCTCTGCCCTCTGAACGCCATGCCAAAGCCTGATATTAGAAAAGATTACCTAAAAACCACACGGGGAACTTCCTGTCCCCCGCCTGCTTCTCATCTACACTCTGCCAGTAGAGATTTGGAGGCGTGACAACAATAATTGGAGTGAGGGTGGTGCAGATTTACCATGGGAGGGACAAGTTTCGCTTCTGTCTATCCTGCTCAAACTCTTTATCTTCTGCCAACATAGATGTTGAGGGGAATAACAACAGTGTAAGACTTTACGAGAAGAGAGCAGACACGTGTGCGTCTCCCTAGTGATCAACTCTTTCAGGAAGCATAAAAAGAAGGGAGAGAATGACAAACAGAGGAAAGGCGAAACAAATGGAAGGGAAGCTGACAAAAGAAAAACTATACCAGAAGGCGATATCGTCACACTGATAAATACATGTCAGTATTTTAACAATAAGATTTCTTAAGCCACCTCAATATTAAACAAAGTAAAGAACCCAAATGCAAGAGTTGTAGTGAAAACCAAAACAGACTGAATTTACAAAACCAAGGCAGAAGGATCACGAGACAAGAAGTGAAATTTAGCAAAGACAAAATACAACGGATGGTACATACACAGTGAAGGGCGGTTACTAGACTGGGGACAGGAAAGTGTGTATGACTATAAATGTGGCTGAGTGTTAACTCAGTTAGGTAAGTGGACAGATGACAATGCATTAGTAAAACACAAGGAGAGCATGAGAATCAGCTAAATAACTAAGTCAAAGATAAGTAATCACCAAAATAACAATTAGTAAAAGGCTAATAGTTACAAGCAAGCTTGGGAACCAGAGCTAAATGGAAATAACTAAGGAACTACAACTCAAAACAGAATAGCTGAAAAACCTTTAATAGAAATGTAACCACAAAATGAACTCCAAGTCTGTCAACTCATCAAATTTTCACTCAAAACTGTAGTTTTTTCTATAAGCTTTAGCTTCTTTTTGTGGTATTCACCGTTTTTTTTTTTTTGTTTGTTTTTCTTTGCTAAGAGTTTTGGTCTTTAGGATTTTTTGATTTTCTTGTGATGTTTGGTTCCTGTTATGATATGGTAGCTTGACATCATTGTTCCTGACCTGCATGTTCAACTTAAATCCATTTATTTCTTCATATGTGATATTATTTTTTTATTGTTTTTTTATCATCAGATCCTTGTTTTCCATTGTCACAGTGGTATCGGTCATGCTTTTCTCCATTGGTTGCCATATTTTTTTGGTTTGACCGTTTGTTATATTGTTCTCTGCTGGGTTGCTCTTGGACATCCTAACCAATTTGATTTCACTTGAAGAGGAGAATTTGGTGAAATAAATGAAAAATGAATAAAACAGGATTTTCCGACAGAGCAATGAGTCTAAACACGTCAATAGAGCTGGAACTCTTTGGCTTTCAGATCCATCTTTTTTTTTATTTTACCTTTATTTAAACTAGAAACAATCACATCATTCCGCCCTGCCAGCAAATTTCATGTCTAAGAAAAAAATTGTTGGTTTGGAGTGCAAACCAACCCCTGGAAAAGAGGAAACAAAGAGCAGCTGAAGATTCATCTTCTCTTGCTGTCATGTTTTCCTGCCGCTATGATTCTGTTCAGGAGTCACACGAGTCACACTGACCTCGATTCGCTGGTTACTACAGAGGGCGCCGGCACCACTAACTGTAACGCTGTGGGACCTACACACACACACACACACACACACACACACCCACACGCTGGGGTGAGCACGTACTTTGTTGCACAACGTGAAGAGAAAATCTTTTCTCCCTTGCTTCTGCTTTAGCAAGTGCTACAAGTTACAGTGTTTTCAAGCACAGAGCCACTTACACAATCACCTTCTTTCATCTCTCATGTAACTACAATATGGCTCACTCATGCTCCAAAGCGCATGTCAGCCCACCAAGAATGTGTAGCACGCGCTCAGAATTGCAGATTATCCTGATGAATGTTTCATGCGTTCTGAGATCTTTTTTTTCCTTTGCATCAAACAAGTAGGCGCTCGCATATAGGCAACTTTCTATACCCGAGAGGGCTTTCACTGATGCATGACATCCTGCAACTTTAACTTACTTCTTACCTGCTTCCAAATATCAAATAACCTCTGAGTTTTATAAATGCATCCTTACATCCACAAGCAAACTATTGCACTGTATGTGCTACGTAATACATGGGTCCTCATGCGGACAGTGTGTCATTTTGCCTTCTCCTCCCCCTCTTGCCGCCTTTGTCTCTGCTAGTTATCTCTACTTTCTGTACAGTTTATGAGCCGGCTGCCAAGGCTCTTGCATACATTTCACTGTCCCTGATAATGCACACAGTGTGGTGAAATCTCCCCTCCCACCTCCCAGATGAGGAGTGGGCTGAAAAGCATCTCACTGTGCCCGAGGTCCCACCAGATAAGCCATTGTAAGCCTTACATTATGACAATACAGACTCTGCAAGGCAGGATATGGGTCATTGGGTCAAAGGGACAAAGTGTTGCGTATTAGATAGGAATTATGAATGTGGCTCCCCTCTCCTCGTCCCTATCTACCATATATAATCACCTGCAGATTATCCCTCTTTGGATCCTGGCCTTAATCAAACTCCTCTTAGGGAAAGTAGATGGTGTGTGTTGACATGCTTTGGGATGTGGCTAAAAGTGAGAACTCTGCTAATCAGCGGGAGACGTCGAGATGCAGGAAGAGCTATCAGATGAGGTTAAAGTGACAAAAGCAAGGTAGTCTACTTTGGGTGAGTAATGTAGGGGATGACAGTGACATAACAATGATTACACACGCAAGTGGCCTCCCTCAAGATAAAACCGAACGATAACCAAAAATGACTGAAAGCTTTTTTTCTTTTTGCTTATCGTCTTTTCCTCTTGCTCTGTATCGTTTCATTTCCCTGCCTTGGTTACCACTTCATCTTAAGGTCTGTCAACTTATCAACTAAGAGTGAAATAAAGGTTGGTTGTTCATTTATTATTATTATTATTTACTAGCTGGTTGTGAAGTTAGCACATGTTCCCCAATCAAGCTAAGTCCAGCTCAGCTTATCTGAGCATGATGAGTGGAATCAGGGCAAAACAGTGAGTCCAGCCCCGTCTAAAGCTCCATAATATGTTTTATCTCATTTGTTTAATCCCGCACAAAGAACATCTACATGTAAATCCATGGTTATTTAAATTTACATGCTATAAGTCCGACAAGCCACTGTAAGCTAACACGCGGCTAAGAGTCGAGCTAAGATGCTAAACTCGTATTAGCCTAGCTAAATCACAGGTTCAGTTCAATTATGTGTATTTAAATAGCATCTCTTCACAGCATTTGTCAAAGACAAAAGATCCAAGTTACATATTGGCGTAGGAATTAGAATTAAATCTAACTCCACATATTTATATGCATCTCTCTCAGCTAGGCTACATTTTGAATAAACTAAACACTTTTCCACTGAATTTTTTGGGGTGTAATGATGACTTACTAATTTTGTTCATCAATCTGAGGCAGGATATTTCTTTAATATAACTAGAATAGGAATGTACCATGTTTAATGGACCGTGTTTAATGTGAGATTTAAATATAATGTTTTGGTCAAAGATTACCTACGCTCTTTAGAATCACTAACGACCAAGAGTAGTGACTGACAAAGCAGGGAGTTTTTTAAATTTTCTAGTCCAGAGACGACAGCATCCGGCTGAAATTGTTACATGAATGTGAAAGTGGTTTTGCAGTAAGAAGGAATCAAAATATTGAAAGCATATATCATCATCTTTCTAACTTTTCAGGAGAAGTCTTAACCCACAAGAGGAACTTTGAGACCCATAAAATCATTATGTGCCTGGGCCCGTCTGTCTGTAATTCCCCAGAGTGATGAAAGATCGCCCGCGGCAGAATTTTGTCATCCTAAAATCTAAAACTCTGTCAGCAGTCAGATAGAAATTGTAGCATCAGCTCCAGCCTCCCTGCATTGTGAATCTGATGTGCTTCTTTCTCTCTGTGCGACTTAGTGAGGCATGCAACGGTTGTGTAACATATAGCAACAGTAAAGGGAAGCAGCTGAAAGTCTCACTTTCATAATAAATATGGCTTTTAGTTTTGGTTTAGCTGTCAAAGCAACATTTTGAAGACGCCGTCATTTGCCTCAAATATGAGTCTGTCTTTGTTAATTTTCAAACAACAGCATGATGTTTCATCCTAAAACGTCACTTCAAGCTTGCTACACAGGTGCTGGTAAAAAAAAAATTATATCGTGAAACTGTTTAATTAAATCAGTAATTCCATTCATAAAAGTGAAACCTGTATATTATATTAATTCGTTACACACATACTGATATTTCAAAT
The DNA here is from genome assembly GCA_903066815.1 of Brachyrhaphis roseni. Lineage (NCBI taxonomy): Eukaryota > Metazoa > Chordata > Actinopteri > Cyprinodontiformes > Poeciliidae > Brachyrhaphis > Brachyrhaphis roseni. The sequence continues at coordinate 37,551 of CAEFZY010027686.1, forward strand.
GTTTTTATTTTTTAATGTTGGTGATTATAACTCACAACTAATGAAAACCCCAAATTCAATATCAGATTATTTTCCTTTTTGAATGAAATTACTGATTTAAATGAACTTTTTCATTCAAATGTTTTGACCAGCACCCGTACGTTTGGTTGTCAATGACAAAAACAAAGTACTGATAGACAATCTCTTCTTCCATTGGCTCAGACACAGAGAAAACTACGTACTTGATACCACCGATATCTGTGGGCAAACATGGGAAAGAATCACTTGGAAACATCAATTATGTTAATAATGTAATATCCCAATGGTATTGTGATCTAACAGATTACATAATCATTTTTACTTTTTTGTAATCATAACAGATTGCATAAAAAGGAAAAGCAGCAAAGGTAAAATAGCTCATTTTCTTATTTAATAAACATTATCCATATTTCTATGTAACACCCAAGGTCGCATCAATGGTCTGGCTGCTGATTCTGCTAGAACTATGTGGTGTTTTGTTGTGCCACATCATTATCCCTCAGATATGGATAATTTCTTGTCTTAAAGTAAAGCTTTAAGACTTTGTTTGCCAATAGTGTTTCAAACAGGGAGACCGTTTGAATTAAACTTTTAATTTTCTCAAATTTATCCTGCATAGGAGGAACTTTTGAAGAAAGTAGAACTAATTTTATTATCTTCTGTTTTGCCAATTGGCTACTATACATCCACTCAGTATATTCTCATCGTAATGCATTTTTTCTCATAAAAGCAACATTTTCCCTATTTCAAAAAATTCCCTATATCGGAAAAAGAAGTCATAGTTGTCTATGTGTCTATGTGTTTATGTATATGTAGCAAAGAGGGAAAACACTTTATGCATGACAGACCTAATGACCTCCCTGTGGCCTGCAGAGATAAAAACATCTGGTCTGTGGCTGGATTCGTTCCAGATCTGCAGCTCAATCTGGACATCAACATGTCCTCCGGTTCATATTTTCCAAAGCCACTTTGCCCTGTTCAGAAGACCGGTTCCCCTTCCTGCTGTCATCAGATGAAAAGAGGGAACAGTTTAGACAAATCACTAGCCAAGAAGGACAAGACAATCACGTCAACATGTTTGACCGTATAAATAAGGAACATCGTAAAGTCAAGTCAGATGGTGAAATTCAGACTACTTTCAGACTACTGCGTTTTATGGTCGTCAAACAAATGAATTCAAATAGACAAAAATAACTTGAGAAAAGAAAAAAACCCTGTTCCAACCCAAACTGGCCCAACATGGAAAGTAACTGCCGAATAACTGATTGTGTCAAATTTAGTGTCATCAGCAGCAATGAAGACTTTGCAGTAATTGGCAACAAGTCTTTTACATCATCATGGGGGACTTTTAGCCTACTCTTCTTTGCAGGATTGAAAAAACTGAGCGTTTTAGCTGCAAGCCAGATGCTACAGAAAGCATCCAAACAGTTGCATTGATGTCTGGTTAGTAGTCCGTATGGAGTCTTTTTATTTTTTTTTAATCTTCGGAGATCATTAAGATGTTTTCGGCAAATGTGCGAGAAATCTATTTGTTCTTTTGAGTGGTTTCACCAAACCCTTACAGATACATGTCACTTTTTTTTCCCAGGCTGATAAATGTCACAAGTGTTGTTTCTCATTTTTCAAAGTTTCAGTCAATCGGTGAGTTATGCTGCTTTATCGCAGGTGTGAGGCAGGTTCTGTGTCCGTAATTTCTTGATACTATAAGTCAGGTCGTAATAAAGCTGCAATTCGTCGAAAAAGCCAAAGAATCTGGGTTAATCCCTGTTACTTCATGATTTAGTCGTGGTTTGCAGGATAGCGATGGGACTTTCTCAGGTTATCTGTGTCTTAGAATGCCTTTGATGATCTGAAACGTGTGTAGTGCACAAAAACAAGATAATAAAAAGAGAAAACACTGCACTCTTGTGCTTTTAAGTTAAATGGTTCTCATGTCCTGGTTGTGCTTTACTTTGGCATTCTTCCCACTTTCATATCTGCACATGCTGACCTGGTGAGTTGCAAAAGGTCGTGGCCCAGTAGCGCAGGGGTGTTGGGTTGTTGAAGCCGGGGCGAGTCCAGGATGTCTGAGCCCTTCTTGTTATAAGCAGCGCCCCCCACGCCTCCCTCCTCGTCTGCCGTCTCTTTTAGTGGGGTACTGAAATGAACTCCATAGGAGGGCGCGGCGCTCCGCTGCAGGCGTCTGCTTGCAGCACCCCACCCCAAAGCCGAGGAGGGCCAGCTAGCCATCTGCGCCCTTTGTCTGAGTAGTGGGGGATAGTGGGGCTGTTTCTTTTCCAGACACCCCTTCTGCACACAAGTATACGCAAAACGGGACGGCCCGCAAAAGAGGGGCAAACGAAAAGATTAACTACAAGGTGGAGGAGGTGGAGAAGATCCGGCCTCGTTCTGTTTATCGATTATTCACGTCCCTTTTCATTAGAAAGTCCGAAAGAAAGAACAACTCCCCCCCAAATCTTTCACTCAATCAGAAGAATATATCAGCACTTGGCTCTTCTTTCTTCCACTTAGTTTCTCCCATCACTGTGGCACACAATGGCAGCCTCTGTCTGCCTGGGAGTAACCAATGGACTCTCCAAAACGGTTCACATAGCTCATTGTCTTTGTCCAGACATTTTAGAGCAAGAAAGAAAAAAATCCTTCATCGTTCCTTCCTCGCTCGCTCATTCTCTGAGTTGTTCAGAGAAACGCCTTCGCAAAGTTATGCTTTGAATTTGCGGAACAACGGATCAAGATTTGTGTCGATGCGTTTTAAAAATAACAGTAATAATAAAAGAGTTACTGCATCTTTGGTGACTTGACTTGTAATCAATTCCCATGTCCTGTTTTGTAAACCTCCCTGGGAATAAGGCATCCCAGAGCAACCTGAGGATTGGACACATAAAATCCCCACTCAAAACCTAAAAGAACATTTTGGTTCTGATAATGCTTTAGACAACAGATTTAGATCCATCCCATGAAAAGGAAAAAAAAAAACACAACTTGATTAAATGGCAAAACCAGGAGGGATTCCCTCTGTTTGTATGTGTGCTTATCATGACGGCTTGACCTCATCAGTGAACATTTGTTTTTGTTTTTGTTTGTTTTTTGCATGCGCTTGTCTGGCTCAAATCATCTCAACAGTAAAGTTCCCACTCCTGCACTCGCTCACCCCCATCCAGCCTCATTGTGTGCAGAGAATGAAAGACCTAGTTTTTGGCTGTAGAGGTTGGAGGACCCTCTCCGCTGCTCTTTCCCTTTGGCCCTTATTGTTTGGCCGGGCCTCTGCCTCGCTCGAGGCCCATCCTGGACCGATTTACCCAGAAACAACCAACTGCTGAGGTCATCCTGTTTTCACCATGGTGACCAATAAGAGAAGATGGTGTTACTGCAGTTTTTACGTAGGTTTTTAGACAAATAGCAAGGTTATAACAAGAGAAGCACTCTTTTAGTTGTAGAAAATTTCTTCCCTGCTATATTTTGTACTCTTATGGTTTTGGTTGTTTCTTACCAGACTTTTTCTGGTACCAAATGGAGTTTTTTGGCAAGCAAAGTTTCATATCGACCATGAATCCATTACGGCCTCCCAGAGGGATATTTTGTACCCTCATTAGAAAAAGACTTTGTAAAGAGTATTTCTACAATCTGTTCATAGTTCATAAAAAATGACCTCTACATCTCAGATTAAATAAGCAGAAACAATTACCTCTTCTAGTAATTTCTACATATATTGTGTGCTGGAAAAAGTAGGCCACCTAGATATGAAATCAAATAAGTTTCTTTTTTTTCCACAAACTTTCTTCAAAAAGAGTGATACGTTGGACAAAAGTTGTGTTCCTCCTTCGCAAGAACCTTTGTGAATTTTCTATGTTTGGGGGAATCACCCTCTAAAGGTCACCTTTCATGTAACGGCTTCGCAGCTTGTTGTAGATTCATTATTAATCACAAATTAGATCAACAGGTCAGATATCAAAAAGTTGAATAGCAGGGCATTTCATCTCCATCCAACTGGAGTTTTAATGCTGCTATTACAAACCGCCATTTTAAATTCAGATTCAAATTACCTTATTTAGGCCACTCATTGGTAGCCTCCCAGCCCATACGTTTACTTCTGCCGTGCATTTATTCATTTATAAGCATCTATAATAAATCTTTTTAGTGGTCTCATTTTGTTAAGAGAGCTCTTTGCATGATTTGAGCCAATTAACATAACTTCACCTCAAGAGAAAAAGAATTGCGAACCGCCATGAGGAATGATTCACGCACTTAGTGATGATATTCGATCTTAATCGCCCCTGGATCACAAACAGGCATGCTCCATTATTAAGTCTAATTCCATTACTGGGCTTTTATCTGCGTAGCTCCAGTTAATCCTGATTATAAACAGCAAAAACACAAAATCTTACCAAGTACTTTTGGTTTAGTTTCTAACTCCAGTTTGTTGCAACACTTGAAATAAGGCAAAACCAGCTTCCGAGTAACTTTACAGTAAGATATGGGATTTTTGTTTCAAGTCAATGATTCCTAAATGCTTATGAAAAAGTTTTAGTTCCACTGTCAACATCTTGTTATAAGTGAAATAATCTACCAGTGGAGCTAGGACTGCTTCATTGATAAAAAGGAATCATCGACTTGAAACAAACTCCTACATCCTCTTGAAAAGTTACTTGTAAGTTAGTTTCAAGTGAACTATTTGTGTTAAATCTGCACTAGAAACTAGAACAAAATTACGTGGTAAAATGTTTTGTTTGTTTCATGGTGGAGATCAATCATGCAGTGTGTGCTCTCTGTTTGCTTCGCTGCTGATCTCAACTTGCACGACCCGAGCATCCCGTGATAACCGATTCGGGGTGAGAAAGTGTTTTGAAGTATTAGACTTATAAGGATTTAGCTTCTTCAGTCAAGCGTTCAGGGGTGTATTTGTCCAGGGTCTGGGCCTGTGTGCGTGCTGGCGTGTGTGTGTGTGTGTGTCTACGTATAAGTCTGAGGCACTGTTGCTAGGTTTCATGATGAAATGTCTGGTGTGTATAAACGTATCCACCACGCTTCCCTTTAGGTTTAAATGAGGCTCTTTAGCCATTAGCCTGCTCCCACTCCCACTCGCCCCCCTTCCTACGTTTTCACCCACACAAACATACACAAAAGGGTGCTAAATGGGGCATTTAAGCTGTCACGTTGATGAGGGCTTGGCGGGAGTCCGGCTCCGCATGATGATGTTGTAGGGGAGGCCTCTGAGGTCCCCATCTCCTCACTTTCACCATGATTCATTTGCTATATCCCCTTTCTCCCACTGATGCTCGTCAGGGGAGCCCACAGACATGTGGCTGTAAATTATCAATGTTTATCTGAAAATGGGTCATAAATGTCACACCCACGTACCTCGGTATGATGCAGTTGTTTGATTAAACAGTGCACGGTTTGTGGCTTTCTTTGTTGGGGTGCTCAAGTACGTACTTTGAGAAAAAGGGTGACAAAAAATAGTTAAATGAAGATTAGCCTGTAGTTTAAAAATGTAATCTCTGACATTTCGACTGGTCTTATCTACCTAAATATATAGTTTTTACTGATATTTTTTTAAGGGTTTGCAAAAGACCCTCGCCTATGTGAAATATGAGCAGTGATGTCACAAGGTGAAGCAGATACTTTGCTAGCAGAAGGTGATTTGTGGAGGGTTTGCCATACGTCTTGAATTTGTACCACAAACAGCGTGGGTTATTTGTCTATTTTTTTTCCAAAATGTCCTACACAGTTTAAAAACTACAGAGTTCTGAAACATCTTGTCATTTTACCCCAAAAGATTCAAAACAATACGTATCGACAAGTTCAGATGAGGATACACATTTTCAAAATATTTCTGCAGCATTTTGTACTGCACATTCATCACACGCTAAAAATACTCACCCTTACCATATACTCGTAATTATGTAACAATGGGACGCAGCGCAAAATGAAGTGCGAAGGGTTTCACTTTTTGAGCAACTACCAAATATGTGATTTTACTGTTTTATTTCCCAAAACACAGCGGTTGGTCTAATATTTTACCTTTTCTTTCATCACAAAATAAATAAACTGAACAGAAACATTAGAAATAAATGTGAAAAAACGTTTGCCCCTGCTATATATGAGCGCTCATGTCACGGGGTGCGGGCAGCATAAGATGAGTAGAGGAAGATTTAAAAAAATTTTTGTTTGCTTTAAGCATCTACACATATATCAGTTGTCATCTTGTTATTGTCACATTTTTTCCAATGGAGTAGCAACCACTTTGTACTTGTACATCCATTGTGTGGGTTGGTGGATGGATGGATTTGCTATATGGAAAAATAATTTGGAAGAAGGCTGAGTGAGTGATTTTACATGTAGTAGTTTGTGTAACAGTTTAACACAAGGCCTCTGAACTGGCACAACTTTCACTGTTTGGGACACGCTGCAAAGACAAACAGACATTACATCTTTCTATTTTATAACCTACCCCTGACCCTTACCATAAACCTAACCTCAGTTTACACCTTAGTCCTAAACCGAACCTCTGGTCCACAAGTCACACTTCTTCCTAAGGGGCCCTGAGTTTTGTGTTGTGGGCCCTCACAATGTAGTATATGTTGGAAAAATGGGCTTTAAAAGGTGAGAAAAGCTAAGACACACGTACCCTCAACCACACACACACACACCCCCGCACACTGACACCCATCACCTCCAGGCGGCATGCCCTCTCCTGCTGGGCCCCGTCTTATCCTAATGGGATTGCCATGGTGGAAGTCTCCCAATAATGAAAATAATGAAATCAGCAAAGACCCAAAGAAAGGTTACCACTGCTCTCACAGGCAGTATCCCCTGCCAGGCTGCCAACCCCCCCGTCCTCCACCCCCTGCACCCGACAATCCCTGCAGACGCACAACAGACAGAAATCCACATGGGGAGAATAGAAGGGAGTGGAAGAGGAGGTCGTTCACAGACAGTCCCGGAGCTGGGGGGAGGGAGAGAGACGAAGAAGTGAGACATGAAGGAGAGACGCAAAAAAATCTGACTCGTCTGAGAAGAAAGAAGAAGGAGCACAAAGGCAAGACGAGATAAAGGTGCCTGATTCTCTGTGTTGAACTTGTCAGATCACTTGTTTCTAACAGAACAGCCTAAATGTTTCAAAGCATGTGCTCCGAAAGCTTAACAAAACCCTATTTTCTGGCCTTTTTACCACCACACTGCATATACCTGACTGTGCTAATCTGTGTTCTTAAATGTAACATTTATTTTTGTAAAGTGTGCTCTGTATTTAAACCAACCTTGGCCTATTTCTTCAGCAGGGATTAAGATGTAAATACCACAGGAATCATCCTCAAAATAAAACTGCTTTGTAGACTGCAGGCTGTTGAAACACGGGCTGTAACGAGAATTGCTGGATGCGTAAGCCGCTGAACACGGGAGTTCCTCTGGGACAGGAAGTGGGAGCAGTGACAACAGGAAGCTAGTGTGAAAATGACAGCGGGAGCCTTCCCACAGCGTCTCTCTGCATGTCTGCTTGCTTTCTTCCGATCCTCTGGCTCCTCTCTTTCACCTCAGCTTCAGCTCCTCCGGGTGCTCATCATCATCTGTGGTCTCTGGGGCTCCTGAGCCCTTCGCAGCGACGAGAAAAATGAGGACAATATGAATGTGTAAAGTGTGCCAGCATTGCTATGTGTGGGGTAATAAGGCTTCGCTTGACACCCTGCAGTGGGTGTCAGTTTAAGTTTATATGCTGTTGATAATGATTATGTCTTCCACATAAAAGCAGCAAAGCAGAACTCTGCTTGGTCGTGTTTTTTTTTTTTTTAGTACAAATTAATACTGCACCTGCAGTCATTGCTTGAAGCATTATTTCTCTTTTCCAGGCAAGCATTAACAAAGTACGCCTAAATGAATTTACTTCAGTCAGTTTCATACTGGAAATACCTGGTTATTTATGTGTTGTGTGTTAGAAGAGCGTTTATCAAACAGCTTTTACCATTTTTTCTTTTTTACAGATGCTAATGTTACGTTAGCTGCTAATGCTTAGCAAGTTCCTGTACTGCCACTGCTTACAAATCATTTGTAACTGTCACCATATCAGTTTTTGTTCTTCAAAGTCTGTAAAATACTGTTACACATAAAAAAAAAAAAAAGTAAAAACAGAGACAGCTTGTGTAAGCAAGTGTTGCTGGCCAGCCTTTGCTAGCTAACTCTGTGAACTTAACCCAAAAACTACTTCCTTTCTTACTTCCAAATAAGTCTCAAATGTAAATACAGGGTGCCAAGCACATACCTACATATCTGTAGCCCATAATATCAGTTTAGAAAACCTTTATCAGACAAAAGGACAGGCTCACAATAACTGGCTGTTCGCACTTTGACCAGAAATGCTGCGGCTCTTGCCTTGAGATCTCGTCACACCCAAAGTCTCTGGTCATCTTAACTAATACAGCCTCCTCTGACTCTTTCTACTCTCTAATTTGAAGACGGCACAAACTGCCCCAAAGCCTTCCCGGCTAATTTGACAATGTCCCACATCAGAGAGCGGGTGGGTGACTCTAACAGAGGGCTGTTTTAATATTGCAGGGGCGTTAGGTGCCGCGCCTCCAGCAGAGCAGCAGACAAACCCAGAGACACCAGTCTGAGGCTCCTGTGGACAAATGACAGCTTTAGCATCCGGAGTATTTTCTAATTGGTGTCTCATAGATGGTCCCTGATGGGGGAGGACGTTTGATTTGTGTATTTCCCACACTCTTACCTCTGTGTGCCTAACTGTGTGTGTTTTTGTGAAGCAGTTTAAGAAAAGCGTTATTGGATCTTAATGCGTATATTTCACATCATGGATGTATCGGTGACAGCCTGTCTGTGTGTCATTAGGGTGTGATAATCTGTAAACGTGAACTTGTTTTCACTGTCACTCATTTTCTGCACAGATCTGGCAATTAGTGGAAATTCATGTTTAATTAGTGTTGCTTACTACATGAATTTGCACAAACGTTTTTTTTTTTTTGTCTTTAGCAGATTGTTACTCTGTTTTACCCTGTCACAGGTTGATGTTTCAGATCATAAAACAATATAATATACTGTAAAGCAAAGTAAACAAAAAAATATATAGTAGATAAGTTGAAATCATAATATATTTATTAAGGAAATACAAGTTATGCTGAGAAATCTGGTGAACTATGAATTCACTTTAAAAGCTAATTTATTCCTGAATTTCCAGATAAAAAAACATTCCAGTTCCTGATATGACGAGTCTCAAGGCCATCACACTGCCACTACCATGTCATGATGCTTTTTTTTTTCTGAAATGAAATGTTCAGCAGGATGAACACCTTTGAAAAGGTTACACATTTGTCTCGTCAGTCCACTGAATATTTTCCCGAAGATCTCGTGAATCAACAAGATGTTTAATGCAAATGTTCCTGTCTGTTCTTTCTGGTCAGTAGTAGTTTTGACCTCTGAACTCTCCTCTCCCATGGATGCCATTTTGGTGAGCTTTTTTCTTATTGTTGAATCATAAACACTTTAACTAGGGCAAGTGAGACCTTCGGTGATTCTGGTTTTTTGCTCACCTCCTGGATGAGTCACCAATGATCTCTTGAAATAACTTTGATAAACTGATAATTTCTCGGAAGGTTCACTACTCTTCTGTCTTTTCTCCATGTAGATAATAACTTTCACTGTGGTTTCTGGTGTCCCATCCCACGCCTTAGGAATAGCTTGCAACCCTTCACAGACAATCAGTAATGTCTTTTAGATCAGCGCATGATTTGTTGCTTTTTGAGAAATTTTAGCCTACTTCCTGTTGCCAAAGGAATTACTTTAAAGTAATTCTAGATTCTACACATCTGGATAAAAATGCTGAAAGTATTTTACGATTTTAAAATTGGGTTGTATTGGTGGCTTGTGGTTGCCCTGCGACAGATTGGTGACCTGTCCAGGGTGTACCGCGCTTCTCACCCAGAACGTTAGCTGGAGATAGACACCAGCACCTCCTGACCCCACTAGGGACAAGGGTGTTAGAAAATGGATGGATGGATGGATGGTTGCTTGTGACTGTTTTTTTTCCTATTTTTATTAACAACAGTTTTTGAAACCTTTTACTCCCATTATCTTTGGTTTAAAAGAAAAGTCAGAAAGTAAAAACAGAAAAAGAAATCTCTGTTAGGGGCTGGACATTTTCCCCCTGCTCTCTATGTATCCATTTATCTGCGTACGTGTTCCTCTATCCCAGTTTAGCCATTGTCACCAGATGTCAGTCCCTGGGAACACAGGCAAACAATGGTCACTAAGAGCCAAAAGTCAATTGCCCTGGGGAGGGGCAACAGGTTTATGTCTTTTCTTCAGGATATTTGTTGGAGGGGTGCGCTCCCAGAATAGGACACTGGAGTGGAGTGATTTAAGGAATGGTGAAAATATGCTCTGGGGAGGCTGCTGAGACAGGAAGTGAGAATTGAGACGGAGCGTCGCAGTCGTAGCTGCATCAGCATTGCTGATTTGAGAAAACAGTGTGGGGTGCGGCTGTATAATGTGTTGTTTTGATACCGTATCACAGGGAAAGGCTGCGGAATATCCTGGAATGGAGATAATACCCAGAGAGCATTTCCCCCAAGCGGCCGTACAGTTTGTGCCAAACAAAAGAAAAGCTCGGCTGCAATCTTGATGGAAGACAGATTAGTATCGTGGCCAGAAAGCCCTGACAAAGCAGGGACCCACACAACGTGTGGCCCTTGGGAAAACAGGCGCCCTGACAGTACTACAGCCCGCAGTGTCAACACAGGGTCAACAGAAGAAGCTCTGACTGGAAAAAAAGAATGCTTTGGCACTTTCCCACAATTATTTTCCTCCCACATTCTGGCTGATTGATGCTGTTTTAAACAGGCACCAATTAAAAACTAGCACCTGTGCTGTCTCTGTGTCTGTTTGTGGAGTCAGTTTTGTAAAGAAGAACAAACTGAAACACATAAATGTAGTGGGGGGGGGGGGGGTTGGAGCAGGGCAATCAAACCAAGGATTTGTGGATTTGTACGTGTCAACGTAAACAACCACAGCAGCAGGTTCACATGTAAGCCATCAATTACAGTAATTGATCCGTTGACGGAAAACGACAGGACTTGTGTTTAGTGCTTGTGTGCTGTGGGCCTGCCCTCCCGTGGAGAGCAAATACCTATTGTTCGTGATGAGAACAGGACACGGAGGTGAACAATCCGTGTCTTTCGGTGTTGCTGCTGACCACATGTGGGAGACACAAAGAGAAACTTTAAGGTCATTTGGGTCAGTCCTTCTCTAGAACCGCCTTTTAAATGTTGTGTTGATTCTTATGTTGTTACGTGGTTTGTAATTGTCTTTCAAAAATATACAGTCACATTCAGTAAATGTGACTGAATGTGACATTCAGTCACATTTACTGTGTGACTGAATGTCACACAGTAAATGTGTGACATTTACTGTCACACATTTTAAACAGTGCCTGTTTAAAATAACGGTGTTTAAGAGGGCAGGGCCGGATTTACAAAAATGGACCTCTGGAATGGAGCAATTTTTGGTGCCCTATCCACCAAGAAAAAATTATTTCACTAATGCAAATTTCAGTACACTAATAGGTAGTCATATACAACAGCAGGTATGGACTGATGTGTTGTAGGTTTAATATGTGCTCTACAAAAAAAACTCCATGATGTTTCCAAATAAATTGACTGTAGTTTCATTATTTTCAAAGACTTGAATATTGTTTATAGTTTTAAAAAAATTCTAAAATAATATACGATTTGGGCTACTGAGACGTATATAAAGTGCAATAATTTCAAAACACTCATTCATTTAAAAGAAATAGAGAGAGAGAAATAGAGAGAGAGAGAGAGAAAAGAGAAATTTTGGGGGTCTTGGGCTACTGCCCCACTAAGCCCTTTCTAAGGTTTGGGCTAATAACCAGGTATTAAGCATACTTCTTAAGCCCACATTTCTGTTTTGAATAATTGTCTTTTTTTTATTGGTCTGATGTGAAATTCAAATTTTAAATGTCCAATTTTTATTTAGATGTAAGTGGGAAATTATCACAATTAACAGAAATAAAGGCTTCCAAACATCCAACTGTGTTTAATTCATCTGTATAATATTGTTTCACTTGCTGATAAAGTTCCTAAAATGAATGGGCTTTTCAAAATCATACTTTACGGATTTGGTCTGTGCCTTGAACTTTTTCCACATAGCAAACGCAAAGTTATGGTTGTTTTATTGGAAGCTATAAAATAGACCAACACAAATTAATGTGTGATTGTTAAGTGGAACTAAGTGGTTTTCATTTGTATCCAACCCACCCTATGTAATTGCTATGAAGAAACTCCTAAAAGTTTTCCTAACTCAGTCAGACTGGATTGAGGGTGTCTGTGGAAATCAATTTTCAAGCCTTTAACATATTGGATTTAGATCTGTTCTGGTCATTCCAATAGATGGCTATACTTTAATCATCCGGTTGTGGGTATGCTGAGTCGGAAAAAGTTTCAGTGAATTTCTTCTTTTCAATATTTTTTTGTCTTTGGGTCAATCCATCCTATCTGTTATTGTTTGTTTCCTTTCCCATACCCACTCGCACCCTGAGTGCCGGATCTCACTCTGTGGATGTTGCGTAATTACCTACGAACACGCTCCAGCTGAAGTGGTCCTGTGAGGATGATGTAAATTGGTGACATTCATGAAAATGTCAGCGAGTTTTCCGGGAAACCAATAGTGGGTGATAGAAAACTGTTATATGAAAGTGTTTTATTGTGGCAATGCGTCTACCGTTTGTGTGCTACTGTCTCTAAAAGATTTGAGAGTTTCATTTTGTTGCGTCTAATGTGACCTCTGCTTGCTCAGAGGATGGAGCTGACTCAGAGATGACGCAAAATCGCCTCTGCAAAACAAGAACTGGGGCAATTTACATAATGAGTGTTCTCACTTTCCAAACAATTTTTAATTTATTCTGGAAGTTAAATCAGAAAGTTTGCCCACAAATGTAAAGAAATAGACTTTTCATTCAACTCAATTTTTCAGTTCAACTGAACAAGTCTCCATTGGTTGCACAAATAGCTAAAAACTATTTTCAAGTGGCAATTTTACCATGACTGCACTCTGGGGAGTAATGGGCAGAGGAGGTGAACAGGAAATGTTAATGCAAAGAAAGATTCTTCATAAAATCAAGAAAACCACCAACAACCCTTAGCGTCCTGTTCATGAGACTGCTTTATGACAACAGAGTCTTTAAACTACTTCAGACTGGCTGGAATAAAGATCTACCCAAATCTACTGGAATTCCTCTCTGGTTCCAGCCATCAGCATCAACAATAACTTTTTGATGAACCTTTTGTGATATAATTCTTAATTTTCCTTTGGGATTAAAATAAGCCCTTTATGAATTTGGTTTGAATTTGAAAGTCCTTTCGACTACATCTGCTTAAAGTTTTAAGGTACGCCTTGGACAGCTTGACAGTCAATTGTAGAGACACACAGGACAAAGCAGCATGCACATAAACACTCGCATCTAATTTAGAGGGACCTATAAACTTAACAGTCATGTTTTTTTGACCGTGGGTGGAAGAACAAATGCATGAAGAAGACGGACAAGCAAGTTCCACGCACAAAGACTGGGCTTTGGGCTACCAGTCGAGCCACCATTCAACGGTTTAACACTGATCAAATGGGTGCTTGTCTTTAATGGGGAGTCTTGAGCAGGGTCTGTGTTTCTTTAATGATATCAGTTTTTGGAAGGTATTATCTGGTTTGCACTCTTGATTGGCTTTATTGGGCTTTGCTTTGTGCCTCCGGCTAATGAAAGGCACTGAGCTAAGTGTTCTCGTTGAGCGGCCATTTCATTCTTCTTTGGCTGACATTGGCATTTGTTCATCTATTTCCCTCCTTCCCAAACCAATAAGCTGATCTTCGCAGAAGTTGAAAGAACTCTTTTTAATTATGAGTGTTTGACCTCTGCACTTGTCTTTCCTGTTGATTTTGAAGCTGTTTCACTTCAGTTTGGCACGAGCACTGCCTTCAAAGAAAAGGATCACAGAGTGGCCTTTAATCTGAGTAATTCTGATGAAGAGGAAGGGTTTGACTTCACTTTGTGCCTGTAGGACATGCCTCCCCAAAGTAGTGGTCTCTCATAAATCTTTACTTTCCCACTGTTACCAGTGTTTGCCCTCTGGGACACGTGACTCGTGTTGTGCAGAGTTCCTTAATTCTCCTGCCTCGTGGCTCTCAGGCTGGATCGTAAATGCTGTAATCAAATTTTCAGAGTTCGTCACACCTTGCATTTACCACCCGAGATACTTGAGCTTTCTAATGGCGCCTTGTGATCTAAGCAGGGATGTTTGGGTTGAAATCCCAGAGAGACTGCTCATCAAAATCCTCCGATTTGGAAGTGCGCGGGTGCTAGCAGCTTTCGCAGTCTAAAATAGGCCAACAACTCAAGGGGGCTTCCTTCCTCCACAGCCACCCCTCACTGAGGCTTTGGAGGTGAAAGGGCAGGAGAAGGAGAGACCTTCAGAGATTGCCCCCGTGCGCGCGCTGGACTTGAAAGTTTCTGTTTCTGTGAACTTTACATCAAACGAATATGTGCCGCTGCCAGCCCCTTTGAAGTGGCAAAAGAGAGCAGGGGTAGGAGGGCAGGTTGAAGTGGGTGGGGAGGTGGTTAGGGTGGCTTGTCAGGACTTAATACAGGGCTGTGCCTCAACGTGTTCTGTGTCAAAATGGACCCCAATGCGGCAACCCATCAAAAGGTCTACTGGAAATGGCACAAGATCAAGGAAAACAAACGCACCTCTGAGTGACTTTTTTTTTTTTTTTTGTCGAATACAGGTGCATCTGATGCTACAGTGACATCTTTGTGCTCCTCTGTCAAGACCTAGTCTTTTTTCTGGACTAGTCATGTTAGGTTTGGCATGTGTTTCAAAAACACCAAGTAACACAACCGACACTAATGATGAAAAGGAAAGAAAATACAGGCATAGCCTCTGCCCTCAGTCTGCACATACATGTTTGTTCTACCAGTCCTGCAGCTTGTTGTTCATACTCTAAAATATGATCCATAGAAATATACAATAAAATAGTCTTCCAACCCATCAAAGTAGATTTATCTCAACTCACATCGAATCGGCCACGTGTTGTTTACATGTACTCCAAACAACATATGTAAATATAAACGTAAGTATGTGATTTTATGTACATGTAAGGTAAGAAAGGCTCACATGTGGAATTTTATTATAATTCAGAAAGCAATAAATTATGTTAGACACAGGGCCTTTTGCATTCACTGTCACCTCTAGTAGAAATCTTTTAATTTTTTAATTTTTTTATAAATACACTAATCTTTTATTGCAGTGGATAATTTCACACTTTAAAAAGTCTCTGACCACAAATATTTTGCGGACTAAAAAGACTTTCCTAAAACATGTAAAGACATTTTTTTCTTCTTAATTACTGTTCTGCCATTTTGATAGTTTATAGGAAAAAAAAAAAAGTAAATCGGGAATCTTTTAAATGTGTGGTTCAACTTCTTTTGTTCATCAAAGTCTCAAGGAAACGAGTCGATAGTCTGTAAATATAATTTTTAACATGTTAAAATTCTTTCTATAGCGATACACCATAATGCTGTTGTATAAAGTCGACAACTTTATAAAGTTGTAATAAGATTGATAGCTGTAATGGCACTAAATATTTCTCAAACTGGTACGCAATGATGATCTGAAATGACATTTTAAACTGTTTGGACATTACTCGATTGATTTCCATGCTTAATCCTTTCCACAGCTTCGCCGCAGCCACCCACTCATTCGCAAAGGTTCTTCTTGTGGTTCTGAATTTGAACATTTTTAAATTCACACTTTTCCCTTAAACTGTAAAGTCCTTCCTTTTTTTAATTCTGGTTGCAATGAAGCAGAATATTAAAAGCTTCAGGGGGTTGGGAGAATAAAATGTTCTAATTTCGTCCAGGCAACCAAATAACCACAAAAGCTACTAAACTGGCTTGTTATTATTAATGCAGTTTCTTGTTGCTATTAACTAAATAGCAGGCAGATCAATAACTCACTTTTGTCACTGTAACTGTTGACCTGACGCTAATAAAACCAGACTTGTTCCATAATATTATTATTACTGGACAGTACTGAAAACTTGCTTTAAAAAAAAAATCCCAGACAATTCAGCGGGCGGGCACAGGGACCATGCGGACTCCTCAGACACCGAGGGGCCGCCCTCCTTCTCTTTCCCATGCTCCAGCATCCACTGACATTGGCCACATTAAACACCCTGCATTCATAAAAAACAGAAAGAAAGAAACGAGAAACCATCTAACAAGAGCAACGCCAACTGCTTGCTGCTGCCGAGCCGCACTGCTTTCAGCGCTCTGCACGTTGTTAGAAAGCGCTAAAACTCCCGAGAGAGGAAAGAAAGAAAAGAAGAAGATAAGGAAAAATGGCCAAAACTGAGAGGCAAAGGCGAAGTTTGAAGAGTGATGACTTCTTCTTTGATTCGGAAGCATCACTCTTGGATCAGCAAGATTTCGACATGTCCAGCTGCGCTTTCAATGACGTCTTCAACTCCAAAGACTCCCACATGGAGCAGATCACTTTCCTGAAAAACGTTCAGATGCTGCTGGATGCTGCAAGGATTGTGGAGAGCGCCGAGCGCAAGGACGGAAGTGAGTTGCTCTCTGCTGCATTTTATTTTTTATTTAATCCCTTTGCATTTTTCATCTGAATTTCAGGAGGACAAAAAAAAAATCACCTCATTGTCAACAGTCTCAGACAACAAAGGGCTGAGTTCACGCAACTCGTGCACCACTGTCTGCAATAAGCACAGCCTGGGGCAGGTTTGCACGGGCAATACGTGCGATTTAATCATTGCGTTAGGAAATGAGGGGGGAAGAGAAAAAAAATCGCGTGCTTTGATTCGTGTTTAGACTGTTTCTGTGCGTTATCCGCAGCAGGCACCGTCTCTGTGTGCCTCTGCAACTCTGATAAACAGGGATCAGTCATTTCCCCCCTGCAGCACAGTTAAAGTACAACACAGACCCCGATGATGTTTAGGTGTGTGTGAATGTTCTAATAAAATCTGATCACAATGCGGCGTCCTCCGGGGCTCAGTTTAGGATGATGTCATTGTGCCCCCGCAGACTCTATAGGGGGCCATATATGGCAAAAACAGAGTTGTTGTTTTTAATACGCAGTGAATGTAAGTGAGTTTTACAGAACGTGTCATTCTGGGTTTTGACGTGTCAGATTCCCCATCTCGTAAGCGTTTATGCAACTATAAATAAGTTATGAGACTTTCTGCAGACGGCAAATCTCGAAATGCACGAAGACTCAGGCCTTTATGGTAGTAATCTGGTGGCGTTTAATTAAATAATAATACACTATGAACAATGCATATTGTAAAATCTAATATCATATCCTTATAATCGGGCATGATTATAAGGATACTCTACAAGAGTCGCTTTGCGTTCAGCGCAGAAATATTAATAATTCCAGGGCTGCGCACATGAGAAGGCACTTTTTTTTTTTCCACTTGTAACGTGGGAATTTTCATCACCTCGCTCGAGACAGCTCTTCTCTCAATTGTTTGCTTCCTGCTATTTGGGGGGCGTGTTGCAGTGCTTTCCACATGGCGCAAATCTCTGCCGCGGTTGGTCAGCTGCGGGTTAAGCCCTCCACGTCCGTCAAAGTCGTCCGCCAATCAGGCTTGTGCTCGTCTGTGATGTCATGTGTTGCTGGGCCTGGCTTAAGCCGAGGAAAACACTCCCACCGCCCCGGTGAAGTCTGGGACTTGGAGTACTTTTTCTTTTAATCCTCATTGCTCAGTCACAACTAAAACTATTATGTAGGCGTTTCTTTAGATATCGTTTATTTCTAATGCAACAATGCACCATGATCAGTTTTTCTATTTCATTTGATATTTGCTGTAAATGATTATTTAGATAAATTAGATCAAATTAACCCTTCCAAAAACTTTCATATACAAAGGTATAGCGTGCCAAAGAGCCAAAATCTAGTAAATAACGTTATGTAATACATGTTTTGTGGTATAATTTATTGTTTTGCTTTAATAATCTTATCAACGCTCACACCTCTTCACTGCAAATTATTTTATGATGCGCTGTAGCACATGACTGTGAGAATCATAAAAAAAATCTAATAATTAGGTCCCATAAGGAGATTTCAATTATAACTACCATATTTTTCATTAATAAATTCACACATTAAATACATTTATGATAAATGCCTCAAAATATGTAGAGCTTAATTTATTTTCTCATTTTAATGATTGTTATTTTTATGTACATATGCAACATCCATTTGTTTATCAGAATTTGTCACTTTTGGTGCTCCATACTGTGCTTGTTAATCTTGTTCATAAGTTTTATCTTAGTGAAATTGTGATTGACAACAGAACATGACAAAGGGTCTAAATTCATTTTCTATTCATTTATTTCAAACAAGTTTTTTTTAATCTAGTAAAGTACTAACATGTGCATACAAAGCCAAGAACAAATTAATTAGCTTACTACTTTTGTGTTTGAAAAAAAGAGTAGGAAGAAGTGAATGCTTATTTAATCCTACCCCTTATCTCAATTTGTACTACTATCAATTTATGATAACAAATTTTTACGATATTTTTTTATTAAAAATTTGAAAAAAATATATCTACATACATTTTGTTTATTTTACTTCGAAAAAGTCCGACTTGTAACTTCAAATGATAGCTTAAAGCAAATGCACTAAAATACTCAATGTCCCAGAATGCACCGCGCTTAAACCAGCCTACCTCATTCAAACCCCTCCTTAGCTCCCGCCTCCCAGCTGAGCGGCTAGGTAAACAAACAGGAGAGGAGAAGAAACGAGCAGCAGACGCTTTGCTGGGTTCTGGCTCATTTAGGGACACTTTTCTATTCACATTTTTTTTTTTTTTTGTAAAAAGCAAAAAATGATATCCTGTTTTCTAGAAAAAAATATTCCTTTGATACACGGCTGCTGACATTTTCTAACAAGATTTAAAAACTGTTGGTTGTTAGTAGTAGCTTGCTAGCTCGGACAGATTGGACTTTTTGTACCATCATTTTTATTAGAGCTCGCAAGAAAAGCTCTGTGTAGGTCAATAAGGTGTCTTTTTTTATCCCCCAGCCAGTTCCATTAGATGCAGTACTGTCTTTCGTGAATAAATAGATTTTAAAAAGCGACCGAGCGTTCCTGCCGTTTGCGAAGTTCAGCGTTAACGGCAGACAGCCTCAGGGAAGAATGACCGATGTCCAGCTAATAAATATCCAGCGGTTACTGGAGGCAGCGGAGTACATAGAAAGAAGAGAAAGAGGTGACGTGTTAATATGTTTTAAACTGACTTAAAAAAAAAAAAAAGTGTCTCGGCAGCAGGTTTCTGTGTGTGTGTGGAGCCGTGGCTGTCAGTTATAACCGTTGGTTTTCTGTCCTCAGAGTGCGAGCATGGATATGCTTCGACCTTCCCTTTAAACCAGAGCACAAACTACCAGAGGCAGAGGAAGTTCCGAAATAAAAAGTTCAACAGCAACCACAACAGGTAAGAATATTATCTCTGTCGGCTTCTGGCTTTTTTTTTTTCTAGGAAATGTATTTTGCTGTAATAAGTATAGAGTAATTTGTAGTTACTCATAGGAAGGCACGTGTGACGTAAGCAGCGTTTCATCAGCTGATTGTCAAACTGACTTCCTGATCCAAATTAGAGATCTTGACAAAAGTGAGTTCAGAAGTGACAATATTGCAGCGTTATCTTTGAATAATGTCTAAATCTTCAGTCATCATTTTAAAAGGACTTTTCTTTATTTTTCTTGCGTTAATATTTGTGTTTGGTAGATTACCTAACGTTCTTACTTTCTCTTTCGCCTTAAAGACAAACTCGCTGCTAGTTTCTTTGTGGTCACGAGATTTGCTCGTGAAGGACTAACAAGGAAAACGCAACTTTAGAGCCAGCCACTCTGTACAGCTACCGCATACGTTCTTAATTATATAGGCGTGATCCTTAAAGTATGATAACATTCAGTTTAAAAATAAAGCAGGAAAGCACCATTAATATGCACTGCTGCAAAAGTGAAACAACATAGCACCAGTTACAGCCATAATAATTGAATGTAATAATAATGAATGAATTTAATGCGCTTATTAAAAAGAATATTATACCTAGAGCCTGAGAAACCTCTGGTTTTTCTGGAACTATCCCACCCTTGACTGTATGTAGGTAAGATTCCCAGTAAGGTTCTTACTGAGCAGGTGTCAGGGGTCAGTTTGTGACTGATATGGAATGAAAAAAAAAAAACATTTTTCTTGTTAGTTTTTCTTTGGTTTCTGTGGCGCTAGTGGCCTTTATTCAACAGTAGAAAGACAGGAAGGAAGGCAGAGAGAGAAAGGAGAAGACATGTAAAAAAATTATCTGAAACAAGTACTTTGAATTACCTTGTTGCTGAAAATCTTCTATATAAATAAAATTGCTTTACCTTACCTTACCTGGACATAGGACTGTGTAACCTCTGTATATGGTGCGCCTGCTCTGACACTGAATCATGTGGACCCCTCATGGTTATAAACATCTCATCAGTCAGTCGGCCACTGATCGGAATCAGACAGTTTTCCCCTGATCATGACGTTGAATAGTGACAAATCAGCAAAACCAACAGTCCTTTACTTCTTTATGGCCAATAAAAATCACATAGTCATAAGCTCATTTACAGTAGCAGGAATAGTCTTAACTCATTTCTTTTTAGTTGTATTAGAATCTGCTGACTTCATCTAACCTGCCAAACAGTTTTTATTTCTTTCATATATCTTGAAAACTGAGTCTGACCTCGAAGGAAACCCTAAATCAGTATCAGCTACATGAAACTTGATTAGTTCATCCTGTCAAAAAATAAAAATAAAACATAAATGTATAAACTAATGAATCATAAAAGCAAATTATTATTCCAATCACCGCTAAATAATATCACATATTGCTTATGACAGTTAAAGTAAGTCTTGGTGACATTCATTTACTGTCTTTCTAAGCTAATGCTAATGTTAGCTGTTAATTACCATCTACTCACCACTGACATAGTGTCCTCTCTTGCTACTTCTGGTGTTAGCTTTAGGAAAAAATTTCCAGATTTTTCTTGTTGGCAAGGGTTAATCGCTTTCTTTCAGCTAGCTAACATGCTGTGTGCAGTAACATGTAGGGGAGGGGCAGGGCTGAGGATGTTCCACACAGAAAGAAAAAACAATGCTTCATTAAAAGGGCCTTAAACTATTATGGTAACTCATTCCTAGTTCCAACATAAGCCTCTTCTCCACTCCAAGACATGAGCCTGTAGTTGGATGCAGAAATGGATCTTCCATGTCAACCCCTGCTTCCACCACCACCCTTCCTGCAGGCATTACATCCTCTCCTCCTGTTTACATACATACGTAACGCTGCCCATTAACAGTCCCGCATCAAACACGAGCTCCCCCCTCCGATTGCCTTCTGCGCCTTTTAATATTGACGTGAGAATGGGGCCACAAACAGGAGCTGCACGTTACTCGTCACGAGCGCTGAACGCTGCCTCGCTCTGCATGGCAACAGTCATGATCAGAAGTCTGCGGCCCTATTTATGGCACTCAGGATGAAAAAACAAACCCAGACATATGTAGGAATGCCTCAACACAATTTGCCCTTTAAGTTGTATTTAGATGGAGCGGTTGTGATGAAGTGGCAAAATCAGTTGTTGGTGGAAATAAAATATCAGCACCAAGCAAAAATGGCGTTCTTCAAAGCGAGGAATACTCTAGAAAATATTCTCCGTGAAGATATTTTCATAGGTCACTCTAGATCAACATGCTTTCTACATAATACCATTTATTTACTTTATGCTTCAAAAAGTATTTATTTACTTTATTCCTGTCTTGAGCCCTAGTGTGTCTTTGCAGCCACACTAGGGCTGCAAATAACAATTATTTTAGTAATCAATTCTGACGATTAATCAATTAATCCGATAAAAAAAAGTGGCACATTCTGCAGCATTTTCATTTAACCACTTAAGCACTTTTACACAGTATTAGAAATACACAAAAAATGCAAATAAGCAAAAAATTCAATTACCTTTTTAGATGAGAAGATAAAAATGTTATTGCCTGTAATGCAATTTCTTTTAGTGTTTGCTTGATCATTTGTAGCAAAGGATGTATCTGCAGCTAAAAATACTGTCTACTAATCTGTTGATCATGTTTTGCAATAATAAAGGGATAGTAAAAGGGAGCTTATTAGGAGATTTTTTTTTTTTTACACAATTTGAACCAGGCTTGAGGACATCTAGGTTAAATGTTTGCATCGTAAATGAAAGACTTGCACAGTTCTGACTTAATTACTGCTCTGACTGTGTTTTTCTTTCAGCAAATGGCCTTTTTTTAGAGCCTGTACTCTCCAGGTAGCAATTAATCAATTAGTTGACAATTATTTCAATATTTGATTAATCACAATTAGTCGTCTAAGCCCTGCTACAAATTGCTGCATTGCCTCCCATTAAAATGAATTGGGGTTTTCTGTAATTTTTGTGATTGTTGACAGATAGAGGGAGTAACACTTGCTCACCTTCTTAGGATGCAACTCTGAAAACTCATTCCCTGACCTTCGTGTAGACTCTGTTTTAACACTTGATGGATCACTCACAGCCTGCACGTGTCAACAGAAGGACAGTGAAAATGCCCTTTGTCCATGACCTGACTCATCAGGGCTGTTTTTTATATAAATAGCACAGAATGTATGTTTATTTCACTGATGACCAATAGCTGTAATGGACCGTCATAATATAGCTACACCTCATTCTTCAAAGTATTGTTTTTCCTCCCCTAAAGCAGTAGTAGGGTTAGGTTGTCCTCTTGGAGAGGTTGATAACGTACACTTTAGGGCGGAAACAATTGCGATGAATTGATTATTGAAATAATCATCAATTAATTTAGCAATCGATTAATCGTTGACTGGAGTATACATACTCAAAAAAGGCAATTTGCTGAGAAAAACATCACAATCAGAGCAGTAATTATACAAAAGGTGTATACATTTTACATTTAAGATAAAAAAAATGTGTCTGTATATATTTTCTACCTAAAACTCCTCAAGTATTATAGTATAAGCTACACCTGGTTCAAATTCTGTAAAATTGTCATATTAAGCACCCTTTGCTGTGCAATTATTAATTCATTAATTGGAAAAAATAGAACAGCCCTACGCTGTATTGGTGTTAAGTGATGCAGAAAGGGCTTATTTAAGTATTTATTTTATATTTATTTAGCACTAGTTGCATCCTTTGCTGCAAATAATCAAGCACATGCTAAAGGCATGCTATGATGTTGCATTTAAGCAATGAAATATTTATTTTCTCATTAAAAAAAGGAATTGAGTGATTGACTTGTCTGAATTTCTTACATACTTGTAAAATTCTATAAAACTATGCTTAAGTGGTAAATGAAAAATCAGCAGAATGTGTCATTTTTCGTATTGGATGACTTGATTAAGCGTCAGAGTAACTAATTACTCAAACGATTGTGAGCGTCAGTTCTAATATTCCTTCTAAAATGTACATTAAAATTCAAATTCGTCTTGCACATTTCGTTTGCTCTCCAGTTTGCAGCTGCCTCCTCGGTAGCGGGTTGAGGCTTAAAGCCACAGGCTTATCTGACTCTGTCCTCTCTCGCCTGCCGTTTATAGCAGAGATGCTTTATCTCGCTGACCCACTCTACGGGCGTGCGCACTCGCACACATGCACGTACACTTACAAGACCGCAGGAGGACGCCTGGTGCTGTTATGTCTGGCCTGGAGCCACTTTATAATCTCTGCTGCTTTTGTTGTCATGCACTGGAGATTCAGATATTGTCAGTCGGGATGCAGGAAAAGGTTTTCTGATTATAAATCTCTGTGAGAAAGTAATCTAACTTTGATTGTTTTCTTTAAATAAGAGGCCACACTAAGATATGATGTGGCTGTCCGTGTTGGATGATTTTTTGGGCTTGTGTCAGGGCTGGTTGGTCACACACGAGTGACTAAAGTTATTTAATTAGATTTTTGCAGTGGATACTTACGGTCGAGTATTAGGGCCAGGCTGAGAAAAAAATAAAGCTAAATCACAAGAAAAGTTATAATATTAAGAGAAAAACGTCATAAGGGAATAAACTCATAATATTACGAGAATACAGTCACAATAATACAAGAATAAAATCGGAATTTTTACAAAAATTAAGTCACAATACTACCAGAGTAAAGTCGCAATTATGTAAGAAGAAAGTGGTACGACAAAACAAAATGATTTTATGGGAATAGAGTCTTTATAATATGAGAAAAAAAATTGTATTGATAAGCGAATAAATTCATAATGTTACCATAATACACAAAAGTCATACTTTTATGAGATTAAGTTGTAATAACACAAGGAAAAAGTTGTTTGACAATAAAGACTTAACTAATATGAGAAAAAGCTTATAGTATTACCAGAATAAAGTCATAATGAAGTAGTAATTTTATAGTAGCCCCAACACAAAAACTAATAAGAAGTTAAAATATGAAAAGTTGAGCATCTTGTAAAGTTATACTTTTGGTGTCAGTTTTACAAATTGCGCATGTTTAATCTTTTAACACATAAGCATCAAATTATTATCAGCAGCAGGACTTTGAGACAATTGTGCAAATCACTCCGTCTATTTGGAAGAAAGAATGACGAACTAGATGAACTGGTCAAATCAGAGCTTGATAACTATCAAGCAAAATTATGTCTTTAGCTTACCAGTTCTATGATTTTATTCCCGTAATATTGAAAAAACAAACTCTTAGTCTGACCCTAATGATCCGTCGTACAAATTAAAGTTATTTCTAACATAATTTTCATTTTACATAAGCGTCCTGTTTTGATGAATGTTTTAACAGAATGGAATCTACTCTCCTTGACATGCTGTAATTGCTCCAATAATGTGTTTATGATCTGTGCAAACACTGCTCTTTATTCCTAAAAGAGCAATAATCAGCTGAAAATAAGCTATTTTCTTTTTGTAAAAAAAAAAAAAAAAAAGTTTTAATTGTCCTGCTTAAAGCGAATGAGGGTTACTAAGCAACCCAAATGCTGCTGACAACTATTGACGCAAATGATGGAAAAAAAAAAAAAATTACACACGCATTTATTCATCTTCTGTTTGGCGGACTAACAGATACACACATCTACTGATCTGGTCCCTTTGTAAAAGTGGATTTTTTCTGAAAACGTTTGGCAAGCTTAAATTGTTTTTGATTCTGATGTGTTTGACTGAATATCTTGGAGTTGGGAGTTTCCAAGCATGACCACTGAGATATAGTTGATGCAAATGGAAACCTTTAATTCAGGTACTTAAGAGAGTTTCAAGTAAACAACTATTAGCAGCTTATCAGTGACTAACGTATGTTGCCGCTCCTTTTACTTGTCGTAGATGTTGACGTGTGCAGTCTGTCATTTGAGCACAATGGTAACTACAGAGGCCTTATTATTCTATTGTAAAGAGAAGGAAAATATTTCACTCTGACGTTTTTTTTAGGCTGTAATATTACAGCCTCAAACATCAATGTTTATTTTGAGGGATTCTCTGCAATAGAAGACCAACACAAAGTAGTGAATTAACGTTATATTTCAGAAAAACAATTTGTGGTTTGTGAAATAATTTTGCAAACAAAAATCTGAGTGTCCTGCCTTAGTATTTAAGCACTTTTGGCTGAAAGTCTTTTGAGGCTTGTCTCTACCTGATTTGCACATCCAGGGACTTATCGCCACAACCTGAATTTTTCTTTCCAAGAACTCTGAACAGCTTCAGAAACTTTTCTATAGCTTTCTTCTTGATGTGCTTCCATACAGACTCGATTTGTGAAAGACAACAATTTCAAGATCTCTGCAGCTCCTAAGTTACAACAAGCCTCTTGGCTGCTTCTCTTTCCTGACCTGTACGGATGGGTGCCTGGTCCAGAATTGTGAAAGAAAGTGGAAAAAAGTTCAGTTCAATTCAAATCCAAAACACTTTATTTATCCTGTAGGGAAATTAGATATCGTTGCACCTCATATCAGCCAAGTATCTTCAATGAGTCGTTGTGGATGGTGATGCTGAGGGAAGGAAGGAGCTCCAGTAGCAGTCAGTCTTGCAGCGAATCTGCAGAGGCTTCTAACTACATACTGTGGCTATATGACTGTCATGACTTGGGAACAAATCAATTTCCAGGCAGTAGATATGATATTCCACAGTGACGCGTCTTAGATGACATTCCCAGTTGTTTGCAAGCACTACTAATCTGCCTCATTTGCTTTTGCCACTCCTCTCTAAATCTCTGTCTGGCGGTATGTTTAGAAAGCTCGGTAGAGAGTCGTTGGAGTCGAGGATATAATCCTCGCCCGTTGGATGAATGGATGGAAAACATTAGGGCTTCAGCCGATTATTTTAGCAATCGATTATGTTATAGAATATTCTGACGATTAATTGATTAACTGGATAAAAACATTGGCACATTTTGCAGGTTTTTCATTTAACATACAACATTCAACTGTATATTTTCGTGCGGTTTTGTCTAAATTACTGCGCTGACTGTGTTGTTCTTTCAGCAAATGGCCGTTTTTAGAGTCTGTATACTCCAGTTGACAATTAATTGATGACTAAATTTGATAGTTATTATTTCCATAATTTGAAATAATTGATTAATCATGATAGTTTCAGTCCTAGAAGAAATGGTTTGAATTTCCTCCTCCTCCTTCTTCTCTTTGGTCCTGATTGCATCCATGAATCCTTGCTTTAAACTCCTATGGCATTTGGGGTCGTAGTTCAGGTATTATTTGAGGCTTTTGAGATTCTAATCAGCTGCTCCCAGTTGTAAAAATAAATCCTTGTTGCCACCGTTACGCATCATAACTGTACAAAAAAGAACTACCATAATAGTATAATTTCTTCCAGCTGCACAGCATCCAAGACCAAAGGAAATTAAGGAATATGATTTGTTTTCCCCCCTTCCTTCCTTCTGTTTTGTTTATTCGCGAATAAACAAAACAGTTTATGCGAATAAACTGTTTTGTTTATTCGCATCTAAATAAATAATAATAATAAAAAAGCATACTATAATCAGACAAAAGAAAAAAATGGATTCGGAGAATGAATTACAGCGTCAATCTACCCGTCATGCTGCATTCATGAACCCGAGCCTCATTCAGAGAAGGCAGAGGGTAGTTTGTGTGTCGAGGGAAGTTGGCAATTTAGGAATCTGGAGGAGGCCTGGACTCTTTTCAGTTTGTTTCCATACAAAGACACTCTCAGGCATCAGCTGATTCACTTCGCATTATTAACAGAGGACTGAACCCTGGATGCTGCTGCTGTGTGTGTGTGTGTGTGTGCACGCATGCTTACAGCTGCCCACATGCACACACACTCTAATGCTCTACTCAGAGGAAACACAAGTGCCTTCAATGTCACACTCGTCCTCAAAGAGGTCTGTTGTGTGTTCAGTAAGAGGCTTTATGATGCTGCAGTGAATGCCTGGATGTCATGTTAATATTTGTTCATGTAAGGTCTTCTGTATGCTGGATTTATTAGTGTCTTGACTAGTTTTCATATCCCAAATCTGAGCCTGTGTTTGTCGACCTCATATACCTATTCTCAGATTACAAGTAGATGTTCTTTTGCATACTTTCCTGATTAAAGTCCTAAGAACAGAGGGAAAAGTTACAAGTGTTTTCACTTTGTGCTGCTGGATCGTAACGAGGTTGTAAGTTGAGCCTCAGAATGGGAAAAAAAAAAAAAAAAGAAATGGTAGGAAGAAACAGAACAAATAACTGCCACCCCGCCGGATGCTTTCACTCAGAGCCACTTACTTTTTGTGAGGGGGTTTACTAATATAACCCTGTGTATCTGAAATAACTATTATTGTGTCAAACCTGTACAGCATTGGCTCAGCAACCTCCCATGTTCTAAAACATAATGGCTTGTTTTTTGTTCCTGTTTTTATCTTTTTGCATTTTGAAGCTGCATTTGTAATCTTTTTATGCAAAATGTCAATACTTTATCCCTTCCTTTCTTCCTCTCTCTTAAGATTATGTTCAGGACTGTATTAGGTTCTTTCTGAAAATGTGAAGTCTGTATTTCACTCTCTGTTTGTGCAGAACTCTCCACTGACTCCTTATGTTTTCTTTCTTTATGTTTTTTCTGCAGGTCAACACACAATGAACTGGAAAAAAACAGGTGAGTTGGCAATTCCAGTCACATGCTGGCACACCCTTCCTTTATGGGAAAACAAGATCATTTGGTTTCACTTTCACTTTGATAGAAAACAAGTTTGGTGTTTTTTTTAAAAGTAAACTCTTCCTCTAACACTCTTCCCAGACAGTTTCCAGGAATTCACATCCATACCGTAAAATGGTTCGGTTTCTGAAGTTCATGTTGTTTTCTCTGTCGGTTTCTAAATAAGCTCAAAGGTTTGGAATAAGTAGTGATGAGTAGCTTCCCTCAACGTATACAAGTATCTATCTATCTATCTATCTATCTATCTATCTATCTATCTATCTATCTATCTATCTATCTATCTATCTATCTATCT